>LPNX010662504.1:41697-69540 GCA_001517045.1 Pseudotsuga menziesii
TTGTAATGTGTTTAACAAAATTAAATAATAGTGGGATTGAGAAGGATGACAAGGTGATGTGAAGGGTTTGTACTGGTGATGTGAACCAAGTTGTATGGTCATCCCTCTATGTCAAAATATGTGGCATGATTCAAGATGTATGCAGTCTTAGCAGTAGTTTGATCCTTGCTTCTGGTTTGTGCCCTCACAACACCAATGCCTTTGTGATCTCCCTTGGCTTTGGTGTTATTGTGATGTAGCACAGTATAGAGATTTGGATATCTATTATAGCACAATACACAGAGATAGGGCACAATGAAGACTCCAAAAAGATATGGAAATCCATTTCCCATATCACCAGGTTTGTGAACATTGACAAAACTCACAGACTTATCGACATCTCTATGATGTGCCTTCTTTTGAGAGCTTTAATTTGGAAGAGCACTCATCATAGTAGTCTCTCGCATGGTCATATAAGGGATCAGGCCATAAAAAACCTGGGTGGTGTGATGCTGAGAACAATGGGATAGTGCCTATGACAACATGAATGGGGTCATTGCAATGCATGGGCTCTTTGATGGCCTATAACTAAAAAGGAAGGCCTACTTCCCTCCATTATTGTTAACAACATCATTAGGGTTTTTCTGAAGGTGTATATAGCAAAACCAATTGGGTATATCTCATATCTGTCAAAAAATAGTTGGGTATCTATGCAGTGAAGAGAAATCATTGAATTACAGTCTTAGCTAATAATCATTTGCTTCTATATCGTTGAAAACTGTATTGGGGATACAGGGTTTTCTCTGTGAAGGTCACTAGGTATACATAGGTATTTTCTGTGAAAAAAATGTTAGGTATATAAGGTTTTTTCGTGTGAAGATTCATTTGGTGTAGATGGTTTTTTCTTGTGAAAATTCATTGGGTTTTCACAGGCTTTTTTGTGACAATTCATTGGGTACATAGTTTCTTTTTTGTAAGTATCATTTGGATTTTTAGTGATGGGAAGTAAGTGGAGAAAGGAAAAAAATGCCCTGACATTGAATGGATTTAGTAGGCATAGGTGCACCTCTCATTCTAACCTCTGTTTCCATCAAGTTCTCCTTCCCCTCTGGGCTCCTTCCCTTCTGGGCTATGAACAGGCAGTAGGACCTCCAGGGTGGGATTACTGTTTTGATGTAATCTTTTCTTTAATTCATTCTCTCTCTCTCTCAGACTTTTCTTTGTGTCATTTTTGTTTTATGATGTAGAATTAATTTTACAAGCACAAAGGTATAAATCTAAGGTTCATTTTATTTCATATTTTGGGTAAAATCTAGCTTTTTGTGAAGGCTCTTTCCATTAGCAATTTCTAATTTCTTCTCCTTTGGTCTAGTAGCAACAAGAATTGTTTCTCTAGTGTTAATGCATACTCTACTCCATCACAATTATCATTCTAAATGAGGGAAGAATTCTCTTTACTTCTAGGTGCACATTGGACAACTAATCACACATACAACAACACCATGTTTTCAGGGCAGCATATTTGAGGCATAATAAAAGCAATGGTAATAGGATTAGCGCTTGGCAATTCTCAAAACTACTCATTTGAAGCACTTAAGCCTATTTTGAAACTATAAATGCTCTAGGCCTATGTCCTCTCATAAATAAAGAGTTATAAACACTCAAGATGTCCTTGGGTATTTCCAGGCAACCATGAATGAATCTTGAGACCAACGAAGTGGAGGGAAGTTTGGTGCATTTTGGGTATCTTGTGATCAATCAGCAGGGTTTTGTTGACCATAGTGGGAGTAACAGGATAACAAGCACTGCAAAACGAGTAGTAGTCTCTCCTAATGAAGTGCCCAAATACTCATACAATATGTTCTTGATGTAAATCTAGGGTAAGCAATTGGTGTCCAACATACAGTTGCAATTTTGGTAATATTAGGTGCTTCGATCTTCATATAGAGGCACCATAACTTGCTTGTAACTATCAAAGATATGGTTGTTAAATAAACATGTTGTGTTACCCCACATTTTCATGGAAGTACCCTACATATGTTCTGGGTACTGTTACATCAAGCCTGTGATTTCAAAGAACCTTGGGCTTGAGCAACAAGCAAAAATATCAGGGCCTGGGTGAATTTCCAAGTAATTGAGGCTTGGGCAGTCCTTTGAATTTAGAACAGTCACTTGCAGCATTTGGAGAGTCTTGGGGATAAATCAACATCATAGCAATAGATAAGTGCATCATCAAAATATGGGTAGTAAACCTTATGTTCTGAAGATCTTGTGATGATAAACAACAATAGGGCTATAATTGATGTTCACCTTCATACAGATCCAGGAATTTATCCTCGGTAGATGTGGGTAGATCAATGGATTGGATGGATATAGGATGCACCTGTAAGGGATGTTTATACCTTTTTGATGTAAGATATCACATTATCATTGCAATTCTAACCTCTGTAGCAGCATGAAAAACAGGAGGGTGTCTTTAGTGAAATGATCCTCTACAACTAGTGAGTTTCTAAAGCCCAAGGCATGGACAGTAAGCTAAGATTCCAAATATCCGTTCCAAGAATTTTTTGGGAGTTCTGAGCATTCCGAAGGTGGTTCTGAGAATGTTAAAGGCATGAGAGGAGTACTATAACAACATCAATCAATTATGGGCACTCAATATCTTCATTCAGCAATAATGAGGCAAAGCATCAAATGATTGATTGTTTCGAGAGTTCATATCAACCCCCCAAATCAACAAATACAAATGATTATTTTTCTTATCTGAGCAGGGATTGGTGGGTAGAGTTAGCTTTATTCCTCAGAGGATCAGAGAATCATGAAAATCACCATGGAAATCTAAGGCAAGGAAAAGGTCGAAGACATCTATCCTAGCAGTTGAAGAGTTTCATTTTGATTTGAGGTATGTTGACTAACACTAAGTTTGAAAGTTAAGTCTGAAAGTGTGTTGGGGCTCCATCTTAAGTCTGTCAATTGGGACAGCTTAAGGATTGATAGTAAAGAGCAGTATAATAATTTGTTCAGGGTGGTAAGTAAACAGTAGAGTGCTAAAGGACAGGAAGGGCGTTAAAAATACTCAAAGTTAGAATATACATAGAGCAACATATTTAGCAGCATAAACAGATGCTTTTGATCAAGAAAAGTGCCATGAGAAGAGGCACCTACATAGTCAAGACGTTTGTTGCATATCTAAGTATGCTTTCATTTGTTGCAGGCATTGTAACACCAATCAATCCATTCTTTAGCATTAATGAGGACCATTAACACCAATCAATCCATTCTTTAGCATTATGGGAGAACCATTAGTATCATTCAATTTCATTGTCTTCATGAAGTTTTCAGCTATAGATTGATGATGTTTGGTGTACACCACACCTGAAAGATCCATCGAGTGGTATGAAGCCATCCTTGCTGGTGATAACCATTATAGTCGTTCAATTCAATCTATAACCAATATAACCATTGAATCTAGTCTATAGCCTTATGGGAGAATCATTAGCACCATTCAATTTGGTTTCCTTTGGCTTAGAATCCATTGTGTAGTATGTATTCTACCAAGGTTTCCCAGAACTTATACCTAGCCCAATTGGGATTATGGTGGAACCATTTGCACCGTTCAATTTATTTTCCTTCAGCTTTGAAGTCATGAGTGGGGTGTCTATTTCACCAAAATTTCCTAGAACTTCCACTAGCCCTAGCTTTTGTTGGCTTTGTCTTAAAAGCCATGAGTGCGTTATCTACTCCATCAAAGTTACCGAAAACTTGCACCTGGCCCCAACCACTATTGGTGTTATGAGAGATCTAGTAACACCATTTAGTTCATTTTATTTTGGCTTAGAATCCATGAGTGGGGTATCTATTCTGCTACTATTGCATGCACTGGAGCATATCCATGTTACTCGGTAGAACTTGAACCCTAGTGAGGGCTATATCAGCTACCTTGTTTCCCCAACCTAGAGAACCAATGTCAAAAAACCAAGACCCTATTGATATAACTCCATTTTAAAAATGCAACATATCATTATAAAATTTGGGACAGACAAATATAAGGACCCAGGTTTCTCGGGAGCTTGCAGTACAAGTGTGCTGCTGAAGCTAGTAACATAGCAGAGTTGATCAAATCCAACTATGGAAGGACAATTTGGACCCAGTTATACTTATAACGATGTGGTAATGAACACCTAATTCTTTCAGATCCTAATGGAAGTTTTCAACTCGTTCTTGTGGTTATTGTTGCAGGTAGTATCCAGATATTGGAATTGTTTCTATCAGTTTTTACTAGCAGTTTGCTGTCAGCTTTTAGATAAATCTTATGCATTGTTCTGATGCTTTTTTATGTTAACTATATGGTATTTGATAAGCTTGCTGATGATCACCATATTGAACTTTGAATTATGGTGGCCCTGCCCCTTTTATCTGGACTTCCATGGGGATTTTGAGGATGAAGTATCCAATATCACACTCTATGATGAGGGCCTTTATCTAGGATGTTCTTATCAATATTTTGTTTTGATATGTCTATGTCAGTATTTGAGTCAAATGGCTTGTAGGATGCAGGCATGTTGAGAAAATATACTCTCATAACAAATGATCAATATCTTCCCCAATATTTCAAAAATATTCCATCCTTCCTTTTGCATATTTCAAACATAGTTCTCATCTAGTGCACATTTTGTTTGTTTGGCATGCATGATAATTGTAAATTAAGAATTTTCCCCTCAACTCTGGTCAATTCAAACATATTTTTCTTTAAAACTTCATTTAGGGTTAGAATGGTAATTCCGGATTTTGACTCTCTGAATGCAAAAGTTTCACATTACTAGTTTCAAATTTTCATGCACCAGGGGTCAAATTTTAACTCAATAAGTTAGCATTGTAGGATATTGCTTTCTATTTTTGGTGCTTTTGCTCATTGCAAACACTCTATTCTCTAGCCGCTGATTAGAGTCTATGGCATTCTCTTGTCATATATTTTACGTTCTAGAAACAACATTTGAAAGATTTTGGAGATCATGACAAGAGTATTGCAACACCTCTAACCATTAAAAATTCTTGGTGACAGTGGTGCAGATGACCTTACTTAACATTAAGATCGTGATTTTTCAAAGCATTAAAACGACTCACTTTCAGTGGTATAAATGTTAATTATGATTTTTCAAAGCACTAAAAAAACTCTGTGCCTTTGGTATATATGGCAGTTGTGATATATCAAAGCATTTAAAGGACTCCATGCCAATGGTATAAATGAAATTTTATTGTTGAACGTAACCTTGCCTTTATGATAGCTACTTCTTTTCAGTTTGCTTATATTAAACCTATCCTAGTTAGTAATTGTGTGCTTTTTTTTCTCTTTGGATGTTTCTGTTATCATGTTATGCTATGGTAAAATCACATTAGAGGAATTTTGAGGTCTAAAATGGGACTCCTAAGGAAAATAATAAAATAATAGTTAAAATAATAAAATAAGATTTATTAATTTTGGAGGAAGAAAGAAAAAAACAATTTTTTGTGTTCGTATTTTCGACATATCTCCCTGTGTTTTTCCTCAAATTTCGATCAAGAGAGGTCGTTGGATGAGGAATTTTATTTTTCATCCAACGAGTACCCACAATGCATACTTTTGACGGACCCCGCTACCCCAAAAACAAGAAATGCCTGAAAAATGTGATGATGACATTATCATCACATTTTTCAGGCATTTCTTGTTTTTGGGGTAGTGAGGTCCGTCAAAAGTATGCAGTGTGGGTACTCGTTGGATGCATAATCAAATTCTTCATCAAACGAGCTCTTTCGATCGAAATTTGAGTAAAAACGCAGGGAGATATTTCGAAAATACGAACAAAAAAGTAGTTTTTTTTATGACAAATATGCCAATTCAACCATTATGGTTGGCTCATTTTATTGAAATTCTATTGGTTCTTGAATTCCAACTCACAAGAACTTATTGTTGGCATGTTTTCTTATAAGGCCCATTTTAGAGCCCAAATATCCTCTAATGATTACCCTTAAGGCTCACAATTTCAGCTTTGAGACTCCATTACCCTTGTTACTGTAAAAGTTTTCATTTTCCTTTATATTTATCGTTTTACCCTTTTAATTTTTATTTTATTTTATATAAACATGAACGGTTTTAGGATGTTTGAGAGGGATTCCAATTTCATTGGAATTCATATGAAGAAAATATAATTTCACATCCCATCCGAAATTCAGCAAATTCAACAATTTTTCAAAATTTTCAACATTTTAGGATGGAATTCTATAAATGATTTGTTCTTCATAACCTTTTCTTGGTATGCCCTTGGTAACAAGACACGCCTGCTTAGGGATGAAACTACCATCTAGGCATATTGACCAATATGTTCCAGAAACCACCTCTATGCTAGCCAATTTGATAGAAGAATTGGACAGTGTTTATTGAACCATAGTTGAATTGTTGAACTTGGTATTATTTGATGGATTTCAAACTATTAGAAGTTTTAATTTATGTTTCAGTTTGTTTAGACAAATTTCAAGTGCCAAATTTTATATTATCTAATTTGATAAGATGGATAAACTATTATTTTGTAGATTTTATGGACGTAAACTTAATTTTCAACACATTTCTTTCGTATTTTGACTTTTGTTTCTATTTGTTGAATTTCATTTAGTCTTCAGACAAGTTTTTCCCAGTCCCAAGTGTTAGTTTTTATACCTCGAAAGTTTCCTCTAGCCATGTCACACATGTTACAGACGTGGGTGTACATCGCAGTTGCAACTGCAGTTAGTACAACTTATGTTAGGGAAAAGTATTCAGTCCTGTATGACACATTGATTATGGAAGACAATATTGTGTTATAAAGGGACTAACAGTTCTAATTTTGGTAGTCTAGATTTAGCATTTTTCTTTCCCAGTTTTAGGAAAAGTAGTTTTTCCAGAATTAGTCACTTTTCTACTTTTGAGTTGACTTTTCAGATTTATGTAAGTACTATTTTTAGGTTTCTTTTGTCTAGATTTAGATAAAGTGCAAGAGGGGAACTTAGTATTAGGGAGCAGGTGTAGATCTGAAGGAGGTTGTTCTTCTTGCTAGAGCACTCCATTAAAGACAATTTCTTCATGTAGTTTGAGTATTCTAATCCCAAGGCCAAAAATAGACCAAGGGTTGGAAACTGATTCAAGGGCTAGATTTGCTTTATTGTAAACTGTAGATGACCTTCTTGTGCTATATAAGAGGGCTCAAGGTAGCGTTTAAGAAATCAGTGTTTTACTTTAGTTTAGAGGGAAGAAGTAGGGTTTCTCTAAAGCAGTGTATTCAGTTTTTTGCAAAAATAAATCATGATGTGATTTGGGACAGATTTGTGAGAATTATGTTATGTAATTTCTAAAGTATGAGTTTTAGTTTCTAGCATTCAAAGATAGAATTTTTGATAGGTTTCAAAGGTTAAAGTTACCTAGGGGTTTATGGGTTTCTTTGAATACATAATATGTTTCCATGGTCTAGAAAACCTAACATTGTAGAATGCATGTGAGGTATCATGTTAATATACTAGGTAGAAATATAAAGGTGTATAAAAAATGTAAATGAAAAAATGGATACATGCCATATATAGTGAAAATAGGGGTCTTTTTTAATTGGGAAGGCATATTGGGAGGGGGTTAGAAAAAATGATTTTGGGAGGTATTTTCCAATATTTTTTGAAAATAGGAGTATTGTTTCATATGCCACGAACGAACACGCTATGGAAAGGTTTCACTAAGTGAAGACCCTGTGCCTCCACACTCCCCTGTATGAACATCTTCAATGAGCTTCTTTACCTCCTGTTCATTTACATTGTTCAGTAGGACTCGTCCTCGCTCTTCCCAATACGACTTCCCATTTAAGATGTAGAATCTTGTTGATTTTTGTTTGAGGAACCTGGACCTTGTTCTATCCATATTCTGTGGAGCTTGTAGATACTGCAACACAAAGATGATGCTAGTATACCATGGGGATGACAAGAAGTGTTCAACCACTTGTGGCTTTGGTTGTTCATTAGGGTTTTTCCCTTCTACTAATAGTTCAACAATCTTGTGTAGGATGAGCGTAAAAAATTTAGACTGTGCCATGATTTTGGCTAGTCCTTGGCCTTTAATCAGCTTCATGGGTTTAATATCCAAGTCATATTCAAGTAGGATTTCTATCCATTTTCCCCTTCTACCCTCTAGGTCCGGTTGGGTTAGAATATCCTTTACTACACTAGTGGGGACATGAGAAATAATATAAGAATGCAGGATGTACACGGGTGCATCCATGGAAGTGGGTTACAATTTTTGACAAAAACAAAAAAACGTACGTCGATTGAGCTTTTCCTAAACCCTTGATCGATGTCTTAACACCTCGATCTAGGGTTTATAAAACTCTCAATCAAGGTCTTCTTAAACCCTCAATCGAGATTTTGATAAACCATCGATTGAGGGTTCAAGACCTCGATCGAGGGTTAAAAAAGATTGATCGAGCATCTCTAATCATTATAGCTATAAATATGCAACAAACCCATGATTTAATGCACTGTGTTTGTTGGATAGAAAATGGTCATTTATATTGATTTGTAGATATGGGTCGCAGAGTAATTGGAGTTATAGATATGATTGATCACAACTATAACTCCAATTACTCCACAACTAATATCTACCCATAATATATAGAGGAAGTGGCAGTAGTAATGCTTTTACTTGTTTATTCTTCAAGGTATGTATTATTGCCCACAAGTATCATTCTTCTAGTTGAAATTATATTTTATTAAATTTTATTATCATATAATTCTATGTTTGATTTTAATTGAATTCAAAGACCTTGTTCCCATGAACAATGCAAGATTTTAAAAACTTTGATTAAAGAATTTTTTGGGTGTCCATATTCGTGTGCACACACGAATATGGGCACTCGAATATTTTTTTAGTTAAAGTTTTGAAAATCTTGATTAAGTTGCTAGCTCGATCGAGCTTTTCTCTAACTACACATAAACATTCAATAGAGGTATTTAAAAACATGTGTAAAAGCTCGATCGATGGTTTTAGAGACCTTGATCGAACTCATAGCTTGATCTTGACATTGTATTTCCATATGCATCATGTAAAGTTTCATTTAATGAAGTCCTCCAAAAGATGCTTGGACACCTTGTATTTTGAATCCCCATTTGAATTCATGTCATTGAACATTTTCAATTCTTGTCGAAACAAGAATTAATATCATGTTTAGTTTCCATACTTTTGTTTTCTGGATCCCACAGTCACCATACCACTTTTTCTTTTATTTATTTTCCTCCACTTTTAGCATGATGAAACACCAAAACAATTAGTCATGTGTTATTGATGTAAATTCTAATGTCATTCAATAATTTACTAGCAAGATCAACTGCAAATGTGTGGCACAATAACAATTTTGAAGAGTAAACAATGGACATTGATATAACCCAAGGAAATGAGGTCATTTTTTTTTCATGCTCACATTTTCATCGCTCTAAAGCTACTAAAAATACTTTGCTCCTTTCTATATAATTTTTAATTTTAAAAAACTACAATTATGTGATATTACTCTGAATTTAACGCTATTTTTATCTTAATCATCATGTTCTATTCCGCTTTGGGCTCTGGGATTTAAATATCTGTCCCGGAGATCTATATTGTAGGTAGATCGTAGTCTTGAGAATCCAGGTTGAGTGGACACAACTCGCCTAAGTTCAGCTCATCAACTGAATTGCATGCATCATTATTCTCCTTGGTTCAATGCAAAAAGAATACTATGGAAATGATGCATGCAATTCAGTTGATGAGCTAAACTTGGGCAAGTTTTTTCCACTCAACCTAGATTCGCAGGACTATTATCTACCTACGATATAGATCCTTGGGCTAGATATTTAAATCCCATATCCTAGGGAGGAATATAACAGGACGATTAAGATAAAAAATAGTGTTCTTAAAGTCATATCACATAATTTTAGTTTTTTTAAATTAAAAATTATATACGAAGGAGCAAAGTATTTTTAGTATTTAAAACCTTTCACTACATATATGTAACTCTAATTTTGATCCTCAGTTCCTTCTCCCCCACTGCTGCTCCATTCCAGCCCTATTTTTTGTTATGAAGAAGTAGGTTAATGAACATTAAAAAGCTTTTCACAATCCATTTCTGAAACCCTTGGCCCCATGGAGGTTTGTACCAGGGACTTCTGGTTTCCAGGTAAAATGCCGAAAGGTTTACTGGTAGAATAAGTTGGCAATGGCCTGACTATTTTTTTGTTGAAATTTCTAAGAGATTTATTATTTGTAGAGTTGGTCGAGGAAAAGTTGTTGGAAAATTGTGCTGGACATAGTTGTATCTATGGAATGGGTAGAATTGGAAAGAAAAAATTTAAGTATCTATGCTTCCAATCTCTGCATTTTTCCTGTATATATTTAGTTGGAATTCAATGAATGGATTCCGTAGTTTTAAATTTTGTAGTATTTGATACTTCTGAAATTGTATTTCCGGCAAGAATATAGTTTCCCTTCTAATGCTAATCCAACCCCTTTGTTAAAGAAACATCATCTTAAGAAACGTCTGCAGATCTAGGGATTAATTCTACACATTTGTTATGCTCGTATATGAATCAATAACTCTTAATCTATGGTTCTACATGCAAATTTAAGCATCATCATCATCATTTTTGTTTTTATGAAAATGCATACTAGATGTCCTTTCAAAAGAGAATATGCATCATATCAAAACTGCAGGATATTTTTGAGTTCAAAGAGATGCATCTTATTTTATCTAATAACTACAGTAGAGATTCTCTTACCAATCGTGTTAGTGGAAACCAATATGTGTAGCCTTGAACCTATTGAGGGAAACTAGGATAACCTCTATCACCTCATCGAGTTGATTCTCTATGCCCAAACTTGTGATTAGTAGCTCGAAAGCAGTGTTTAGATGAGGTATTCCTTGATAAATAAAAGGATTTGTATGAATATGTATTTTGGTGCAGGAAAATATTAGGTTCAAGCAATTGTATACACATTGGATATATTGCTGATAGGAATCAGATGATGTTGAAATTCTTTCCCTCCATTCTCTTAGTTGGGTCCTTAAAGCCCATTTCTAAACTGTCCTACATGGGCATAATATTCTAGATACAGATTATGGTAGTTAGTGTCCACAAGATGTTGATAACCAGGGGGATAGGATTTACCTCCTCAATTTTTTGTACTAAATATAAACATGGTGAGCGTGCATATAAAACCTGGGTAGTCATGTACAAAGATTTTTTTTTTGAGTGTTTAACAGTAGCTCGATTAAGGGTTTATTAGACCCTCGATCAAGCTTGTGTTAAAACCTCGATCGAGGATTTGAATACCTTGATTGAACTTCAGACCTCGATCGAGGGCTTGAAAAACAGAGAATTATCCCTCTTACAGGAAAATCAATGTTTCTCTGTGTCTTCTAGCGGTGTAAACCCTGCCATTCATGGAACATAACTCAGTGGAGTTCGTATCGATAGATTCATCATCGAATCCTCTATCCATTAAGGTATCATGCATGTGTTTTGGAATTCATATGGGTTTTTCTTTTTAATTAGTTCTAAAACTTACACTTAGAAAATCTGACAACAACTTCAAATCAGCTCAAAGAAAAATACGCAGGGTAAAAAATACACATTTTTTTAAAATGCATATCCCACACATCGACACGTCCTCTTCAAAAGGGTATCTTTGGTTTTTCAATTTTTGAAAACAATGAAAAAAAAGCTGGGGTGGACACACATGTGTATAAAATGATGATGAAATCAGATGTGGTCACTTTCGAAAAATAATAAATAGTTGTATATTGTGAAATAAATTAACCAAAAAATATGCAGACCACAATGCATTTTGTGTAGATCATGCTCATACATACATACATATATATATATATATATATATATATTAAATTTTTTAATCTTAGATTGAATTATTGGGGTGGGACACGAACCACTTATTAACATCTTCAAACTTTAAAGGTCACATAGTTCATTAAATGTGAAATTTCACACATTAAATGACATCAGAAATATATATATATATATATATATATATATATATATATATATGTGTGTGTGTGTGTGTGTATATATATATATGTATGTATGTATGTATGTATGTATGTATGTATGTATGTATGTATCATTAGGAAGCCAACATAATATTCTACAATTTTTTCTTTTACTACAAGTCAAAATTCACATGGCATATATGCATTTCGAGGGCTTCTATCCAGCACACGAGTAAAAAATCAAGTTTTCATCGCCAAATTTGGCCAAAAGTGTTACCCACCTTCATGGAATCACCCACACTAGGAATTCCTTCAAGGCTTGCAACACAGCATAAGCCTGCTTGTTTAGGATGTTGTATTTCAGTGGAGAATCTCTTAATGTTTTGTTGTAGAAAGAAACGGGCTTCTCATTTCCTTCATGATTATTTTGTAACTATACCCCTACCACCGTATGCTCTGAAGCGAATGAGAATATGAGGAAATATTTGGAGAATTCAAGGCTTACCACTGCATAGGCTTCTAAAATAGCCTTATTTATGTCCTCAAAGGACTTCTTTTCTTCAAGCGTCCACTTGATCTCTTTTTCCTTTCCTATAATGTTAGTTATACACCTTACTATCTCAACAAAGGCAACAATAAACCTCCTCAGGAAATTCACCTTTCCTAGAAAGGACTTGACCTCAACCTTAATCCGAGGGAGTTCAATTTTATGTATTTCCTCAACTCTCTTTGGGTCTATTTTGATGGCTTCCTTAGAAATTATGTGCACAAGCAACTTCCATTCCTTTATAGGAAAGTATGACTTCTTTGGATTTAGATAGATGCCAAACTTTCTACAATTTATGAACATTCTCAGCAGGTGTAGAAGGTGTTCCTCATCAGACTTTGAAAAGATAGTGATGTCATCCTAATAGATGAACAAAATCTTGTCTTTTTTGACAGCAAAAGCTATGTCCGTGGACTGCTGGAAGGTTTCCCTCATATTCACGAGTCCAAATGGAATTTTTCCATACATAAAAGTGCCCCAAGGCATGGTGAAAGTTGTCTTCTCTTGGTCTTCTGGGTGCACCATGATCTAATTGTATCTTGAGAATCCATCCAAGGTGGAGATCCTCTGGGAGCCCACTACCCTCTACAAAATGTGATCCATCTTAGGAAGAGGATAATTATACTTCAAAGAAACTCTACTAATATTTTTGAATTCAATGCATATCGTTATCTCTCCATTCTTCTTCCTAACTAGGACCAAATTGGCCACCCACCTTGAAAATATAAGGGTCACAATGATTTTTTCCTGAAATAGTTTCTTTATTTCTTTTTCCACCATGGGCAGCAGCTTGGGGTTCATTCTCCTTGGATTTTGTTTGAAAGGCATCTGGTCCTTTTTTATTGCTATAGCATGCTGGATGATCCTGGTATCATAAGCCTTGAGATCATTGTAGCTCCAAGCAAAAACATCTGAGTATTCTTTCATTAGTGAGATGTATTTATGCTTGAACTCAGGTGAGAGTTCTCTTGATATTTTGATGACTTTTGGATGATATTCTGTCCCAATATTAACATCTTCCACATCCTCACAACTGGAACAAAATGAGGTTCCTTGGCAACGTCATTTGGTCAAAGAGATTTTCCAAAGGAACTAAACCCATGGGGATAGAGTTACCTTTGAGCTGGAGGATCTCTTTGCCATAGAGATTGTTTAGATATTTTCGCTTCCCATCAGTCTTCTGCAACTCAGGCACCACATCTTCTTCAGTTTTTCGGCCCTCAGCATACTCATCACGGACAGTGATATCATCACGTGGAATTTATTTGGGAGCATCAGTGTCACTTTCCAGGAAGTCCTAGGTGAGAGTAGACCCTTCAAAGAGCATGTTATCTTCATTAATGACCAATCCATCGAACTCCCCAGTGACATTGAGGAAGTTCTGCACTTGTTTTTCATCCTCAAACACCTGCCAAATCTTAACATTGTATGGGACAGAGGGTCTGTTCCTAACTTCAATCTCATATTTGTTATTGGGGTGCATGGGAATCTTGAAAATAGCAATGGAAGTGTCCAAAGAATCGCCTATATAATTCTGTAACTTGGGAATTAGATTAAAATTGCATTCTTCAAAACATTCTAGCAAATCCATGGCGACATTTCTATAGCTTCTCAGCCTGGGATGTCTGGCCTGATATTCACCCTGCATTTGTTTAATCACCAACTCTGAGTCCTCGTGTATCACTACCCTCCCAACTTGGAAAACTTGTAGGATATGAATTTCTAACACCATAGCCTCATACTTTGCCTCATTATTTGTACAATCGAAGGCAAGTTTGTACGAGTAATTCAAAGCTATAGCTCATGCCCCTTCCTTGAATGCTGCCCATCAAAACTTACATCCCACACTCCTTCCAGCTCCTCCTGAGTGGGTACAAAGGCAAATTTATGTGATCTGTAGTTTTCTTTTCCTCCTTCTCTAAATAAAACATATGACCCCATCTCAGTATCCAACGAGTAGATGGGGTGGTTGTGTGGCCTCTCAGCACTAGTCACCATGTATTCCAACTTCTGCTCCCTAAAAATCCTTCTCTACACCCCAAAGACAGGTATGGTGGCATATGCCATATCCATTTGAATGGCACCTTTGAGTTTGGCCTCCCAATATCTTGATAGTAGCATTCCAAATTTCAGAGGGATTTCAGCCACAACTACACCCATGACAAGGGTCTTGGTAGGGATCTGGGCCAAAGAAATGACCAAGTCTTTGATCAATCCAAGGCACTTTGCTTTACTGGAATCAAAGGAGAAAAGTTCTTTGTATGGTCTGGTCACTTCCAACCCCAACTTATCCATGATCATCCTGGGCATCAAATTATGGGAGGCTCCTGAATCAAGCATGACATTATGTAGAATGGAATTATGAATGCTCATACTGACATAGAAGGGAGGAATGTCTTCATCAGATGGCTCATCTACATGGGATCTGAACAAGATGGTGGGACTATCATCCTGAAGATTCAGGGAATTTGATATTACAAGAATTTCACCTAGAGGCTTCAACATAGTCATGATTTGGGACTTATATTTAGAATTTCTTAGCAATTCAGTTAAAGGGACAAAGATTTTGATTTTTGCAATTTCGGCTTCCAAGCTGAAAGAGATCTGTCCTTGATCTAGGTTCCTTGGATTATCCTCTTTCCTTTCTTTTCCTTTATGTTTTGCCACATTTTTGGAGTTATCCTCAGGTGGTGTGTCATTTATGGGCTTACTTGTAGAGGCCTTATTTCCTACATCTTTATTCCTAATGACAGGCACATCTCTTTTTCTCAGGCCAATATGCCTTTTCAGATCCATGACAACAAGCTAATATCCTTTCTTAAACACCTCTATTTCTTCAACAGGCAGATCCACCACTTCTTGATAGGAATTATCATGCTCTTCTTTGGTAAAAAAGGTAGAGGATAAGTCAGTATCCAGTTGGTGGATTTCATCCTCAACTTGATTTTCATAATCTTACTCCACATAATTCTTCTGAAATGGGGGCCTGACTAGTGGATCAAGAGGGTTTGACCGACATCTCTATCTGTTTTGGAGGATTTGTGGCCTTCTAAAATTCTGGTTTCTATTCTGCTGCTCTTGATTTTTTCTGGGAGGTGGTATGTTATCCATAAAGAGTCTCTCCATCAATTTTTCCATGGCCTTCATCATCATGTCCATTCTTACCTCTTGTGAGTTAGATGAAGAAGGTTGTTCGGGATATTTATCTTCCCTTCTATCTCCCTCTTCTATCCTCCATTCTCCCTCATCCCTATTCTTCTTTCTAGTAGTAGTCAGGTTCACCTCTAACTCTATGGAATCCTTCTTCATATCGGCTAAGGAGGTTGACCTTCTTTCACTCAGCAACAGAGTAAATTCACTATCAAAGGCTTCAGCATATTAGAGCTAGGCCGAACCATGGGGGGTTTTGAACTGGGTAGGGATACCATTATATGTCTTCATAATTATGTCAGGAAATTCTTGGATAGATTCACTCTCCCTCCTCCTCAGGGAATGGTATTGGGATAGATATTGTTTAGGATTTTTCTTGTCTTCCCATTTGTCGTTAAAAGAATATTCAAAGGATTGATAGCTCATAATGGGGTTGTTTGGGAGGTTTTTGAAACATTTTCTTGCTTCTCCAGCAAGACTTTGGGCAAACAGTCTGACCTTAAGTACATCATCATGGTCTACTTCCTCCAGGTATACCCAGTCTGAAAACCATCCGAAGTGTTCCTCGGCCGAATACCCCCTCTCCCCATTGAATTGTTTAAGCCTTTGGCATTATCCTAGAGGGAGGTCGTGAAGAGAAGCAGGGAGAAGTATAGAGCAAAATCTATTTTCCATCGTTGGGATTACAGTGGGGTTTCCAAGAGGTATTAAAGCTGGTGTAACATAAATTGGTATACTGTGAGGAATTGTAGAAATGTGAGGAGTTGTGAGGCTGGAAGATGATGATTTATTTAGCTAATAAGAAGTGGGAGACAAAAATGCGGTAGTAGACTGCATTATGGAAGTGGAATTTAATAGGGCTAATTTAGAGGTAAGTACGGGGCCCTCTCGATAAGATGAGGATCGAAGATTCCCACCCAGAGACTCTGATATCTCAAGTGACTAGTATGTACAAGAGAAATTGAACGCAAAGGGGTCCAAGAATACTTTAGATAGACTGGACTTAGACTTAGTCCTAAGGAGAACCAACTCTAATTCTTCACCACAATGCTCAGATATATCATCAATGGAAATGACACTTTCAGAAGGCAAAGAAAAAGTTTTTTCTAACCTCTGCATCTTATTGGATTTTTGAATCAAGCTCTTTGGATCGAAAATTACTTGAAATGATTCAACATCAGGATTGATCCTCGTATTGGTCCTTCTGGCCGCCAATATTTCCAATGGAGTCACCCTCTAAAATGTTTGAGTGGAGTCGCTAGAGCATATACAACCAATATGTGTCTATGACCGGCTGCTCAACCAAGTCGTAGAACTAGGACAATTTCGTTTCCCCAAGGATATAATAGTGATTACTCCCCGAAAATGGTGCCAAGATGTTATCACCCAATAAGTTTCCTATGGTTGTGGTAGGAAATCACTAGGGTAACCATTTAAAATCAGTCTTTAGACTGTATTATAGCCTATACAGCTAGAGAGGGCTCTCTCTTTGTCACAGTAACATTCACATACACATACAACTTTAAGCAAGCATTAAGAAAGATAGATTTCTGAAGAGAATTGGTTGTTTGGGTTTCAAAGAGTGCAAGACAAACAAATAGATAGCACCATTGGGCAATGGATTCTAAGCCTAAAGCATTCAAGGGCTTACAACATAATGACTAGTGGTAACATTCGTAATGTGAGGCTAAGTAAGAGTTAATGTTTAGTAAAGTATATTTTGAGGGATGGTAAGGGGAAATAAGAAGAATCCCAATGAAACAGGAGGCACCTATCTATGGATGAATCTCCTGAAACACCTTTAGAAGAAGCAACAGTAAAGGATGATAAATGAAATGGAGAATCTAATAGAGGATGAATTCCAAGACATCTACCATAAACACATCACAAGTCCATTATCTGATGCAAGGAGCGCTTAACAGAGAACGATTTCCTTGCATAGAATTGGAAACGAATTAGTAGAAACTACACATACATGGAAATGAAGTATACTCGTGAAATGATTTCCATTAATACTTCCAAGAAAGAGTTCAGAACTATAAAACTAAGAATAGAGGCTTCCAAAATGAATGTCGAACCCATTGTTCCTCTATTAAGGCTATATTTATAGATTAATTCGCCTCTGAGACGAGTCTCAAAAAAGACCACCAAAACTTAGTTTACATCATGGGAATCAAACCTGCACACACTAAATCCTAACAAATTCTGAGTTGGCATATTCCCCATGATCGCAAAAAAATCAAGAAAGCACGCTGGGATACACATGATGGATCAAAATGGAAAACTTGACATCTAGGAATCAAGCTCGCTTGATGAAAATTATTGTTCAGATCATCTTCGAAGAGTCTGCAATAATTTTATTCCTCCTCGCATCTTCAACCAGCAAAATCCATGCTAGTAGTATATTTCAATCTTACCCGCATCTCAACCTTCCAATGGTGCAACTTCTACCTGATTTCGCAATCCTCTAGCCTGACTTACCCCTTTATAGTTATCATCACAAAATGATCATGGGTTGTGGATCCAAAATACACCTTGATTTCCATCGTTAAAGTTTGTTGGGCCTACCATATTTTGCAGATTGGGAAATCCACTTATCCTGTGCACATGTTTCCATTTTTTGCAATGTCGATCCTATGTAGAATCTTTCTAAGCCATTGATATGATATCAAAGTTGCGGGATGTGGATCATGGAAGGAGGGATTTATTATTTCACAAAACTTAATTTTATATTTTCACTTCCACCTTTTTGCTCCCTTCTGATTCATTGATCTTCTGTGGAATCCTTCCGGACCATCAATCCTACATGTCGCAGAACGTAGATTGTGGAAAGCGGGTTCACCAACTTTTTCGACTGAAATTTCTCCATTTTCCGCCTTCTTCCCTTCTGATTCCACCAAATACCAGAAAGTAGAACGTGGATTCTCCAATTTTCGCAACCAAAATTTCACCTTTTTCGGCTTCTGCCTTTCCGATTTTTCCCTTTCTGGACCATTGATCTCTGTGCAGGTTTGTCCCTACTCGTTGATCTTAGATCCAAATGCGTATTTTTCATATAAGGCTCATTTCCAAGGTCTAGCTTAAGGATTTTTACCATTTTTTCATTCAGGCTTAGGACTAAGCCTCCTAAGCAACTTCAAACCCTTTTCTGCATACCTTTAGGTCATAAGATATGAACTTTTTTTCCCTTACCCCTCATTTTTTACCAGCTTACTATTTTGTAGGGGAATTAGTGTGGATGTATTTGTAAAAAGCCTCAAATTTTAGCACAGGTGGTGGTAAGTCCATCCACGATAGCTCCCACAAAACCCTTTAAACCTTAAAGCAAGCTACAGCGCACATTACTAGCAACAAAAATGAATATGGGAGAAGAGAGGTTGTAAATCCCTCTTTCAATTAGGTTTTAAACCTAAAAGGGAAAGAAAAAAACATTGTAACATTTCTTCCAGAAATACGGACCCTGAACTCCATCACGACCCCTTTCCACAATTAAGAAGCCACATGCATAAGAAAGTGAAACAATCAGTAACGAAGGTAACTAGTAAATTATTTGAAACAGAGTAAGAGGTTATTATTTATTACCTTGGTGTTCTAAGACACAGTCCTGGGAGGAGGTGACCTCATCACCATCCTCACCAGCACTCTCAGTCCTACATTCAACCAACCACAATCAAGACTTCAAACATTGATAATATTTTTAAACTGAGTAAGAACCTTTATATGCTTTCTTACCTGGTGAATTTGTAGAGAGGGCCAGGGGTCGACTATTAGTTTTTCAACATTAAGCTAGCATTATTAGGATCTCTAACTGAAAGAATAACAAGCACAACAGTCAAACAGAAGAGACAATGAACACAGTGTTTCACCTTGGGGAAACTATAAATGGAGAAAACCACACAACTTCCTCAGAGATAGAATCATCACCAAAATAGAAAATCCCAAAACAGTAAGTGATCTCCTGACAGCAGTAACCTTTTTCTCATCTAGCCCCAGTGTCTTTTCCTTCCTCAACTATGCGCTACACTTGAGTGTGTATGAGGTGTGTGTTAAATAGAGATTCCATCTCTCTATTTATACTAATATCAGCATCACTAAAACCCTATTAGGGCCGACCTCACTAAGAGAGTCTAATAACCCTAGTGCCCCAAAACTATGGGGACTTTAACCCTTAGATAATAGGAGGGTTACCCACAATGACTTGATATGACTTGTTTACATTATATATCCTCCCGATCGGAACATCGAGGCATGACAACATGACTCAATTACATAATAGATACATCCTAGAATAAACATCGAGTTACAAGACATAATATACATAGATGAATACATTCCAAAGTTACAAATACATCAATAGTCCCTCTTAACTAGGAAGGTATTCTTTCGACACAATTTTTAGCACTGGTATTTTTCTCGGCATCAACTAGATCATTTCGTCATCTTCATCTTCAAGTCTTCTTAGTCTTATTCATCTTCTACATCTTCTTCATCTTCAAGTCATCTTCTTCTTCAAGTATTCTTCGTTTTCGAGTCTTCAAGTCATCTTCTTCTTCAAGTCTACTTCATCACAAGATCTACATCATCATGACTATTGGCTCATCACTACTAAATCATCATCACATCTGGATCATCACTCAATATGGATAGTCATCAAGTCTAGATCATCATCACATCTAGATCATCACTTGATCTGGATCATCATTGAGTTTGGATCATCATAATAACTGGATCGTCATTAAGTCTAGATCAACACATCTGGATCACTTGATCTGGATCATCATCAAGTCTGGATCATCATCATATGCTATCTCATAATGGTGCTATCTCGATTCTTCTTGTCACAGGAATTTCTACAGAGTCAATCCTATAGGCCTACCCTTCATGTAGGTCTTCATCAGTGCTTATATCTGACACTTAAGTCAGAATGGTGCACCCAACTCTTACATCTGACCTCATCTTTTGAGAAAGGCATGCCCAGCACTCACATCTGACCTAATCTTGTCAGAAAGGCCCAGCACTCACATCTGACCATGTGTAAACACATCGCGCTAGAATGGCTCGGCACTTATATCTGACCATGTGCAAGCACACTGCATCGGAAAGGCTATGCACTTACATCCAACCTCATCCTGTCAGAAAGGCACATCACTTACAGTCAACCATGCTCGAAATCACTGCATCGAAAGGGCTCAGCACTTATAATCCGACCATGCTTGAAAGCACCGCATCAGAAAGGGCTTTGCCCTTACAACTGACCATGCTCGAAAGCACCGCATTGAAAAGGGCATATACTCACATCTAATTATGGAGGAATTATTCCTACCATCGCATCAGAATGTCCCCCAGTGCCAGACTAAGCTACCTGGTAACTAACCAGGTGCCTCCATTCAAAGAATGGCAATTGCCCTTACATCTGACCTACTCGTCAGAATGGCCAACACTCACATCTAACATGGGAGGAACTTAATCCTTTAGCCATGACAGAATGGTTCAGCCCTTACATCTGATCAAGTGGGAATACATCCCTCTCTCATATCAGAATGGCTTCTCAGTCCTAGACTGAGTTTTCCTGGTAACTGACCAGGCACCTCCATTCCCATAATGGCAATAACACTCATATCTGACATGAAAGGAACCTAAATCCTCTGACCATGACAAAATGGCTCAGCCCTTACATCTAACCATGGAAGGAACTTAATCCTCTCCCATGTCAGAATGGCTCATGGACTCATCACTTCCCTTTGGAGGGAACCTCGATCTGGAGAACACCAAGCTCCTCCCTGAAGTACTCAACTTCATCCTAGCCAATGGCTTCATCAATACATCAGCTATCTAATCATCCGTCACAACATACTGGAGCTTCACTGCTCCCCTCTGCACCATATCCCTGATATAGTGATACTTGATCTCGATGTGCTTCGACTTTTCATGGAACACTGGATTCTCTGACAACTTTACGCAACTCTGGTTGTCACAATGTATACAAGTAGCATCCAACTGGAGATCAAATACATCATATAGTAGCTTCCTCAGCCATACTGCCTCACAACTAGCTGAACAAGATGCGACATACTTTGCTTCAGTTGTACTCAATGCCACACATGATTGCTTCCTACTAAACCAAGAGATCACACCTGATCCCCTACTGAAGCAACATCCTGAAGTGCTCTTCCTATCAATGGCACTGCCTACCCAATCTAAATCAACATAACCCTCCAGGTTAATATTCTAATTCGACTCATACTTGAGCCCATAATCAACTATACCCGTCAGCTACCTCAGAATATGCTTTGCAGCAATCAAGTGAACATTTCTCTAATCTGTCAAGAACTGGCTCAAGGTGTTCACAGCAAAGCAAATGTATGGTCTCGTGTTCGTCAGGTACATCAAGGACCTAATCATCTGATGATACATTGTAGCATCAACCAACTTTGATGAAGCATCGCTCAATAGCTTCAGGTTCGATGCCATAGGTATGGCCATGGCTTTGCACTCCATCATCCAAAACCTCTTCAGGATCTCTACTGCATACTTCCCTTGTCCAAGGAAGATTCCATCTACACTCTGCCACACCTCCATGCCTAGGAAATAATGCTTCATACCCAAGTCCTTTATCTTGAACTCAGAAGCAAGCTTTCTCTTCGTATCAGCAATCAACCCATCCATACCTGTCACAAATAGATCATCTACATATAGTAGGAGCATCACTGGGTTGCAATCTTCAACCTCATAGTAAAGGTTGGAATCTGCTTTACTTTTGGTAAAGCCTAAACTATATATAAAGCTGTCAATTCTACCGTACCAAGTCCTGGGTGCCTGTTTCAAACCATACATAGATTTCTTCAATCTGCATACATGAGACTCTCTGTCATGTGTCTCAAAACCGAGAGGTTGTTCTACATACACTTCCTCTTCTACTACACCATTCAAGAAAGTAGTCTTGATATCCATCTGGTGTATCTTCCATTTCATCACTGCAGCCAGAGCTAGTACTGATCTAATGGAAGTGTATCTGGCTATAGGTGCAAGGGTTTCTTCATAATCTATTCCTTCTTTCTTAGAGAAACCCTGAGCCACAAATATTTCCTTATACTTTTCAATGCTACCGTCTGCAGCATGCTTGATCTTGTAGATCCATTTGGAAGTTACAACTGACTTTCCTTCTAGTCTTGGGACAACATCCCAAACATCATTCTTCATGATTGATTGGTATTCTTTGATCATAGCATCCTTCCATTCTTTCCATTATGTCGCTTCTTCATAATTGGAAGTTTCTTTATCAATGAAATCACATAGTAAAGCTACATACCCGGAACAGGATCTGGTCCTCTTTCTTTCTCTGTGATTCTCTTCTAGAGCCCCATATCTTTCCACACCTTGGATAATTTCACGTACCCAAGTAGGTTTCCTCTTATGAGGATTTTTCTCCAGAGGTGCATCTACAGGTCTTTGTGGTTCTTCAAATTCTCGATCTTCTTCTTGAGTTTCTTCGTTCATGGTTGTATCATGAATTCTAGGTGCTTCTGCTTCTTCAGTTTCTTTAGTAGGTCTCTTTTTGGATTTGTTGTAAGCTATGTCTTCATCAAATGTCACATCCCCTCTGATGTCAATCTTCTTGTATCCTGGAAAATATATTCTGTAAGCGTTCAAGCTTTTAGAGTATCCCAAAAATATACCCTTCTTTCCTGAAGGATCTAATTTTGTTCTTTTCTCTTTTGGAATGTGTATGTACACAGGATAGTTGAATATTCTGAGATGGCTGACTTCTAGTTTCTTTCCAGAGAAGACTTCTTTAGGAGTCTTGTTCTCGAGTACTCTATGTGGAGTACGGTTATGTACATACACCACTGTTCTAGCAGCTTCTACCCGAAGATGCATAGGAAGATCTTGATCATGAAGCATAGCTCTTGCAGCTTCCGTGATAGTTCTATTCTTTCGTTCTGCAATCCCATTCTATTGTGGATTATAAGGATTGGACAACTCCCTCTTAATCCTTGATTCTTTACATAGCTCTTTGAATTCATTCGAAGTGAATTCTCTACCATTATCTCATCAAAAGGTCTTGATCTTCTTTTCAGTGCGATTCTCGATCAAGGCTTTGAATTCCTTGAACTTGCTGAATACTTTGTATTTTTTCTTCATGAAGTAAACCCATGTCTTCCTAGAAAAGTCATCAATAAAAGAAACATAATATGCATACCCGCTTAGTGAGCTTGATGACATAGGATGGCATACATCGGAGTGGATGATTTCCAAGATTCCTTTTTCTTTGCTTTCACTACTTGGAAATGTCTTCTTTGTGTTCTTTTCTTTTGCACATCCTTTGCAGACCCCATCATGTTTTTCTTGTATTTCTAGAATACCTTCAATAGCTTTGCTTGCAACAGGTAGTGCTCTGTAATGCACATGTGCAAGTTTTCTATGCCATAGTTCATTTGACTCTACTGTGTCATGGACCAAGGCTTGTTCTGGATGGCCCTTCAATTTGTACAAACCTCCTTCTTGTTCACCAATCACTATTGCATCATCAATAGTCTTTCCTTTTGGCCACATGATGACTTGACCATCTATGAATGCAACCCTCATTCCTTTTGCATCCAATACTGATATGGAGAGAAGGTTCTTCTTGAGTCCTGACATAAATAACACTTCCTTCATTGTTATAGACTTTCCATAGTCTAGCTTATAGGAAGATTCCCCACTACCTTTTATTGGATATTGGTAGTCATCTCCTAGATTCACCTTGTGAGGTGATTCATGTTCTAAGAGTTTCAAAAAGGATTCCTTGAATCCAGTCATATGTTTGGAAGCCCCACTTTCTATAAGCCAATCATCACATCCATGAGTAATGTTTCCCGTGAGAGCGGAGATCAAAACATATTCATCCTCGCTTGAAGAATCTTCACTTTCATATCTGGTTCTCTTTGATGAAGGTTCATCATCCTTTGCAGCATGAGCATGATGTCTTCTTTTGTTTCCCTTCTTCTTGTGAGAGCTACTTTCATTCTTAGGAAAATCTCTAGCAAAGTGTCATCTTTCATCACATGTATAGCAAATGTACTTAGACCTATCTCTAGGCTTTCTAGAGTTATTCCTATGATGAGAGTACTTACTTTCGTGATGGTTGGATCTGGATTTCTTGGATTGTACTATGAGAGCTTGATCTTCACTTCCCATCTTCTCTTCTCGAGCAGCTATCCAAGCTTCTTCTTGAGAACATTCTTCCCACAATCTGCTGAACTTGACTAACTTCTTTCTGGCATAGATCCCTTGAATGAAAGAGTTCCATGTCGTAGGAGACCATTCAAGGTGGTCATCACAATTTCTGCATTCTCCACTTCTTCATCTACTTCTTCTAATTGTTCCTTGATTTGAGAAACCGTTGTGAAGTAAGACTCGATGGTCTCTGCATTCTAGATCTTCACATTCTTCAATTGATTCCTCAGAGTCATCTTCTGGTTTATGTTCTTCGCTTCAAACAATTTGGTTAGGGCATCAAATATAGCTTTAGGTGTCTTAAGAGAGGACACCAGTGGGATAAGGTGATCCTTGATAGAATCAACAATGATCCTCTTTTCCATAACCATCTTCTTCTTATGCAAGGCCTTAGCCTCATCTCCCTCTGGAACTGGAACCTCCTCATGGATGTAGGAGTCCAACTCATTTTCTTCTATGACCAGGGAGATCCTACACTTGCTTTTCATCAAGATTGGTATGATGAGACATCTTAACTGAGAACCTCAAATGGAAATACAAAATATTTAGATCTTACCAGGTCAAGATGTCGGATCTGGATTTGGAGCTGAAATCCTACAATGCTGGATCAGGAGAAAATTAGGGTTTTTCTTTTCAGGAGTTCTGTCCACCCAAATGCCTTGAAATTTATCCCTAACTTCGATTTTAGGGAGGAGATCAATCTAAGCTTGTTCTCACTGAAAAATTCCTCTTCTGTGAAAAGCCCTAATTTTCGGCAGTAGTGTCGAGTCCAAAACTGAAAAACCTCAGAATTGGATTCTGCTTCGACAGAAAGATGCGCCCTAAGGAGGAGAGTTATTCCACCTTACTTTTGCTGAAAATCTATGGATGAAGATCCACAAACTAGGAAGCCCTAGTTTGTGCAACTGCATAGTGTCTTCTTCTCAGGTTAGCTCTGATACCATGCTAGTTTTTCAACATTAAGCTAGCATTATTAGGATCTTTAACAGAGAGAATAACAAGCACAACAATCAAACACAAGAGACAATGAACATAGTGTTTTTCCTTGGGGAAACCATAAATGGAGAAAACCCCGTAACTTCCTCAGAGATAGAATCAACACCAAAATAGAAAATCCCAAAACAGAAAGTAATCTTTCGACCGTAGTAACCTTCTTCTTATCTAGCCCCAGTGTCTTTTCCTTCCTCAACTATGTGCTACACTTGAGTGTGTATGAGATGTGTGTTAAATAGAGAGTCCAGCTCTCTATTTATACTAATCTCGACATGACTACAACCCTACTAGGGATGACCTCTCTAGGAGAGTCTAATAACGCTAGCGCCCCAAAAATGTGGGGACTTTAATCCTTAGACAATAGGAGGGTTACCCACAATGACTTGACATGACTTGTTTACATTATAGATCCTCCCAATTGAAACATCGGGGCATGACAACATGACTCAATTGCATAAAAGATACATCTCAAAATAAACAACGGGTTACAAGACATAAGATACATAGATGAATACATTCCGAAGTTACAAATACATCAACATCGACTCCTACGGATGCCCTTATCCCTCCTTTTCCTGCACCAAAACCAAAACCATATCAGTATTTATAGTGAAATCACTTAAACTGCTTAATAAACACTTTTAAGATTTTAAATAGTTGATTCGTACCACGTGAAGGGAAGTTTCGAAGTTGAAGACAATGACTGGGTTTGTTTGAAGCAAAGAAGAGAGATACAGGCGGTCATTGGAGCCATTAAAACCATAGGTAAAACTTGGGAATAAAACAAGCATAATGTCATTAAAACCATGGGCAAGGTTTGCACCCAAAACCCTCTTAAAATCGCCATTGAAAGAGAAAGATTTGGCTCTCGTAAACTTACATACCAAAAACCAAAAAATGAAGGGTATATACAAAAAACATGACACATTAAACCCTATTGAAAACCATAACCCATTAGAGGAAATTTCAACTCAAAATGGGCCTTTTAACTTTAACTCAAATTCCATGTTATCATGTGTTAGCCAATGAAATTGCTTTAAATTTGAAATACCATATAGGTCTTAAACAATTTTTTAATATAAATTTGTGAATAGGTATCATAAAAAAGCTACTTTTTTGTTTGTATTTTCGACATATCTCCCCGTGTTTTAACTCAAATTTCGGTCGAGAGAGATCATTGGATGTCATCATCACGTGTTTTCAGATATTTCTTGTTTTTGGTGTAGCGGGGCCGTCAAAAGTATAGCAAGTGGGTACTCGTTGGATGTGGAATTTAATTCCACATCCAACGAGCTCTGCCGATCGAAATTTGAGTAAAAACATGGGGAGATATGTCAAAAATACAAACAAACAAAAAGTTTTTTTCTTTTCCTCCTCCAAAATTAATAAATATTATTTTATTATTTTAACTATTAATTTATTAATTTTTTTAGGAGGCCCATTTTGAGTTGAAATTTCCTCTAATGATCGTGTTTCACAGGGGGACGACGACGTGTATTCTCTAGCTAGCAATAAAGGCCTATTTGCGCTATCAACTTGAAGCCAGGGAATCATATTAAAACCTCAGGTCAACCAAAGTACCAATCTTTTAAATATCATAACTGACAACCAATTTTCAATCATCACATTTAATCATTAGTTATATGACGAGAATTCGAGCTATGGGTTTAACCCTTAGTTCTTATCATATAACCAAATAAACACTTAACAAACGAATGATTGTATTCATTAACAAGTAAGCTATGGCATAAAACCCATAGTCTAATGTTCAAATCATACAATCGAAACATTCAATCCTTACCATATTAACCCTTGTGCTTTAGGACCAAGGTCCTTCCTATGATATACTTTATAACATATGCACTTAGGAACTGTAACAACATACAATAATATATATATATATATATATATATATATATATATAAATAATAATAA
>LPNX010662504.1:69843-89273 GCA_001517045.1 Pseudotsuga menziesii
TTATTTTTGGAAAAATAAAGGTTATTTGACCTAACAAGAAATAGTCGAAAAAAGTTTTTCCAAAAGAGACATATTGAGAATTATTAAAGCTTTTGTATCTACCCTTCTAGAAGAAACGAAGACAAAAGTGAAGTAGAAACATAGTCACAAACAATGGCTACTACATATTCAGAAATGAAGGCACAGATACAAACAACAGTCGACGAGTTAGAACAATACAAGGCGATCAATAAAAGTCTACAAGCTAAGGTTGAGACAAAAAAGTGGTTGAAAGAGTGGAAAGATGATGAGAATATCCGCTTATGGAATCAAAATCGACAGCTAGAACGAACCATAAGAGATAACAAGAAAATGTTATCTGATCAGGATAACGAAATATCATGTTTAAAAATTCATAATCAAAACCTAGAAGACCAGATCAAAAAGTTAAAAAATGACAAAAAATCACCATATGGATGCGATAATGAATTAGAAGAAGAAATAAAGCATCTAAACAAACTCATCATGGAAAAAGATGCTGAATTGGCACAAGTCCGGATGAGGTTAGAAAATCAAGGAGCAGAGTTACGTCTTCATAAAAAACAAAAGGAAAAACTCTAGCAGCAGTATGATGACAATAAGAAGACACATAAGTTAGAACTGACAAAAGTCAATAAGATTTTATCAAGCCATTCCGAAGAAATTTTCAGATTAGGTAATCATAACAAGACACTAGTCACAAAAATTAAGAAGTTGAAAAGTAGTCAGAAGACAAAACAATCTACGGAAGACATTGAAGGAAAACTTCTAGACAAACAGGAAGAAAATCGTTGTATCAGAAGGCATAATGAAGATCTTAAGGAACAACTTAAGAATTCTGAAGGTGACAGAAAATCACATGTAGAAGTGATTAAGAAGTTTCAAAATGATAACATGCAGTTAGAAACCAAGTCGGAAAAGATACAGAATGAAGCTTTAAAACCTCAAGATACGAAAACACAACTTTCTACTCAGATCAATGCTAAACAAATGGCACTCGTAAAAGACAATGACATTGTGAAAATTCCATATCGACACCCCAACCATAAAAACAGATATTCTAAAAAGTGGGAAATGTCGGAAGATAGCGATATCAATGTGATCAAATCTCCTAACGATAGATCAGTACGGAATGCCAACAGTCCACAACAAATCAATTTGGGATGGATTGATTCATCCACATATCAAAAGTTGTGCTCAACTCTTAGTAGTTCATATCGACATGTTTCATCAGCTGTGACGGCACACAAGATGATGCAGAAACATTATAAGGCTTTGAGAACAAAGCCTTTGTAAGGGAGTGGCAATATAACAACTTAAATAATAACAACATACAATAATAATAATAATAATAATAATAATAATAATAATAAACATATATATATAAAATAAATAATAATAATTAATAATGTCTTTACGAAAAGACATGACTATTAATGAAAGGGTATTTCACCAAAATATAAATAACAGACCCTCATATGTAATTCATCATCTTATCTATTATCCATTTTATTATTACTTACCAACATGTGGGATTCGGATTACCTATGGGAATTTTAGAGAATTTACGAATGTTAAGGAAGATTTTACTGCTTCAGGAACCATGGTTAGGACTTGGATCCTTTAAGAACCTTCTTACATAGACAGTGTGAGATAAATACTATACCATAGTCTACCAAGCATTATTTCTTACCACCTTTAGGGCTAAGCAATCCTCGTTACTAATCAACTTAAAAAAACAAAAGAAGGAACACACTATCACCTTCAGAAATGTTTGGCAACATGTTGTCAAAACTTTGTAAATTCTCGTAGTTGGAAAAACTTGTCATAAAGAAGTTAATGATTGTGTAAGCTACTATACACAACATCAACAGATAAATTCATGATATAAGTAACTAGTGATTTCTACGAACTTGAAGATGTGATTCTGGTTATATGTTATATTATTTTTTTTTTTTTTAATTATAGATTTTAGAGGTGTGTGACAGAATGGTATCAGAGCATGGTTACAATGGTAGGCCTGAACTGACCCAAGACTGAAGTTGTTAAACCAAGAAAAAAAACTAATTTTTATTTTATTTTCAGTTTAATTCTCTTACGAAACAGGGATATAAGTATAACTTTATTTTTACAGGAAAACTATGGCAAATGCAAGAATGTCTACAGAAGAAGAATCTCACCCTAGAAATCTTATAAACAATGAAGGAGGTAATCTAAGGGAGGGTGAAATATATGTAAAAATTATTAATGAGAGTCAAAATGATAACCCACCTGAATTACAAAGAACTGTTAAAGAGATAATATTAAAGTTAAAAAGAGTTACAGAGGATAATGAACAAATTCTGAAAGCTCAAGAAGAACTAAATAACATTTTTCTAGGTAAAATACATAATGATAAAAAAAAAGGAGAAAAGAAAAGAACCGAAACATAATATCCCAAAAACTACACCTTACAAACATAAGGGAAGAAAAATGGAATTTTCCAGTCATGGGGATGAAACTTCCAGTGATGAATTAACTAAATACCACATAGAAAAAACAACAAGATTCCAGTGAAAGTAGTGATGATAATAAAAAGAAAAATAAGTACAACATGTATGAAGATATTTCTTAGGAATTAAAAAAATTAAACCACCTATATTTAACGGTGAGATTGAGAAAGGAAAAGAGGAGGAATCCTAGTTGTCAGGGATGAAGAAATACTTCCAAATCTATAATTACTCCAACGAACTGAAGGCTAAAATGGCCATTTATAATTTAATTGTAAAAATGGATATATGGTGGAAATATATGAATAAAGTAAAAGGAATAAAAGAACAATATGCAACCTAGAAAACCTTTAAAAATAATTTTAAATGAAAGTACCTTTCAGAACAGTACTATGAAGAGAAGGATAAGGATTCTACGAGTTAGGGTTAGGAGTTATGACCATGAAAGAGCTCTGTAGTAAATTCCCGAGTCTGCTTCGTTATGTACCATATATAATAGATGAAAAAAAATACAACGCTTTCTTGGTTGCTTTCCTATCAAGTTTAAAGAGAAGATTGAGTAGGATAATCTGAAGACGCTAGAAGATGCAATCAGAAAAGAAAATTATTGTTATGACCAAAATAAAAATAAAAAGAGAAAGTGTACTAAATTGGAAGACTAAAGGATGAGATAACTTTGACCCAAGAAAGAAGAATAATTAATTTTACAAAAATACTAGGAATAATTACAAATGGTATCAAGGCAGTAACTATAAAAGTTTTAAACCTCATAATCCTACAACAAAAGAGAGAGAACGCCCCACTACTTTTAATAAAAACAATGGATATAGGGAATCCTTAAAATGTTGGGAATGTGGCGATCCACATTCTTTTAAATATTGTCCTATAAGAAAGACAAAATTTAATAATGTGCACACCATTCAACAAGTTGTTACAGTGAGAGATATGGCGAGGAGTATGCCCAGAATCAGCGCTACATTGGAAAATCGACAAGTAGACCATCAAAATTCAATGGTTGAGACCAAAGATATGATAAAAAGTCAACCCGTTTCCATACTAATTGATCCAGGTGCAAGTTTGAGTTATGTATTGCCTAGGATTGTTGAATTATGTAAATTAGTACCAAAAAAATTTGAAAAATCATGGCTACTACAATTAGCCACATGTACTAAACATAAAGTCACTAGTTATGTAAAAATATATGAAATATTAATGAATGATTTTAATAGACATGATGATCTAAATATTTTACCATTAGGTTCCTATGATATGTTGATAGGGATGGATTGGATAGAAAAATATAGAGTAATGTTGAATTGTTATGATAAAACCTTTACATTCATAGATGATACTGGAAACACAATTAAATTAAAAGGAATTCCCATAAAGGTTATGATCAGAGAGATCTCCGACTTACAAATGTACATATTTGTACGTAAGGGATGTAAAGTATTCGATGCCTATATAATGGATGATAAAGATAATTATAACACATTTAAAATATAATATATACATATCCTAAACCATTTTAAAGACATCTTTCTGGAAGAAGTCGTTGGACTACCTCCAGAAAGAGACATAGACTTTAGAATCGATCTGATACCTGGAGCGGTACTAGCATCGAAATATCCTTACCGAATGAATATAATAGAGATTGAAAAACTCAAATCACAATTATAATAATTAATTGAGAAGAGGTATATTTGACCTAATGTTTCCCCTTGGGGAGCACTGGTCTTATTCGTAAAGAAGAAATACATAACCTTAAGATTGTGCATAGGCTATCGACAACTAAATAAGATGAATATTAAAAATCAAGATCATTTACCCCAAATAGACGATCTATTCGATTAGTTCTGTGTGGAAACAATATTCTCTAAAATAGATCTAAGGTAGGGATACCATCAGCTGTGGATCAAACATGAATACATCTTTAAAACTTCCTTTAGAACCCGTTACATCCATTATGAATTTGTTGTAATGCCTTTTGGGTTAACAAAGGCACCTGCGACCCTCATGTGCTTAATGAATTATATTCTAAGTAACTACTTGGATAAATTGTAGCTGTCTTCATTGACGACATATTGATTTACTCAAAGAATAAACAAGAACATGAAGAACATATAAAGATAAATTTACAAGTATTAAGAGAAAAATAACTATTTGCTAAGTTAAGCAAATGTGACTTCTTTAAAGACAAGATTCAATATCTAGAACATGTAGTGTCCAACGATGGAATATTCGTCGACCCTGACAAGATTAAGGATATTACGGAATGGCCAATTCCTGAAAATGTAACAGACATAAGATCATTCATGGGGATTACAGGTTATTATCGAAAGTTCATAGAAGGATTTTCCAAGATAGCCTACCCCATAACTTCACTACAGAAAAAAAAAAAAAAAAAGCAAAAAGTTCGATTGTACTAAAAAATGTATGGAAATTTTAAATAAATTAAAACATATGTTAAGTACCGCCCCTATCTTAAAAATTGTTGATCCTTTTCATGATTTTTTCGTATGCACTGATGCTTGTAAGGAAGGATTAGGTTGGGTGTTAATTCAAGAGAATTACGTCGTAGCCTATGAATATAGAAACAAAAAGAACATGAAAAGAATTACAATACACACGACTTAAAACTTGCTCCAATTATACATATATTAAAGATGTGGCAACACTACCTCATCGAAAGAAAATTTCTGCTAATGTCAGATAACATAAGTTTAAAATACTTATTTGACCAACAAAATTTAAATATTGGACAAGCTAGATGGATGTAATTCTTAAGTGAATATGACTTCCAAATCAAACATATAAAGGGAAAAGAAAACAAAGTTGTAGACGCTTAAATTCATCACGCAAATTTATTACTTGCAAGCAACAGTTACGAATCAGATTTGGAAAATCAGATCTTAAATGCAGAAATTTTGGATAAAGAATATCAAAATTTAAAGGAAAAGATTGCTGAAAATGAAAAGAACCAAATAAAAACATAATTTAGTCTAAATGGAAGAGGATTAATGCTACATAAAAATAGGTTGTACGTACAAAATACATCACAAATCAAATTAACTGTTATGAATGAGTTACACAAACGACCCTATTCAGGACATCCTGGATACCAGAAGATGATCACCATGATCAGAAAATACTTCTTTTGGAATAATATGAAGAAAGAGGTAGAAGAGTACTTAGCTCACTGCATAGAATGCCAACAATTAAAGGAAAAACACCAACATCTAGCAGGGTTACTGCAATCACTACCCATCCCAGAATGGAAGTGGGAAATAATTACCATGGATTTTATAATAGGTCTACCTAAAAATTTCAGGTAGCATGACTCAATCATGGTCATAGTTAATAAGTTAAGTAAAGAAGCTAATTTTATTCCATTAAAATCTACTTATAAGGCTGTTAACATTGCATATATTTTTATTAAATAGATTTTCATGTTACATGGCATACCAAAGGTAATAATCTCAGATAGAGATGTAAAATTTATAGGAAATTTCTGGAAATCTTTGTTTAAAGGGATATGCACACAATTGAACTTCAGTATTGTATATCATCCACAAACGGATGGACAGACTGCAAGGGTAAACCAAGTCCTAGAATACATGCTTAGAATGTATGTAATGGACAAATCAGGTAAGTGGGAAGATTACTTACACTTAGTGGAATTTTCTTACAATAATAATTTTCAAGTATCAACAGGTATGAGTCCTTTTGAAATTCTGCATAGACGCAAATGTAGTACTCCAATTTCTCATAGCAGTCCAGTGGATAGGTTTATATTAGGACTTGAATTGTTAAAAGATATGTAACTAACTGTGAAATGGGTACAACAAAAATTGAAAGCTTCCCAAGACAAGCAGAAAATTTATGCTGACTTAAAAAGAACTGCTAGAGAGTTCCATATAGGTGATCATGTGCATATAAAGGTAAATCCCAAGTAAATATCTCTGTGATTAGGAAAGTTTTCATAGTTGGAACCTAAGTACTGTGGACCATTTGATTTTTTTGCTAAAGTAGGGTCAGTTGCGTACCATTTATCCCTACCACCTAATGTTAAAGTACATAATGTTTTTCACGTTTCCATTTGGAAGAAATATATTCATGATGCTAATCATGTGATCGATTGGAATGTTATACAGCTGTAACCCCAAGGAGAGTTCCATGTGGGACCGAAGCATATTATTGACAGGAGAGAAATTTTACTCTAGAACTGTACCATTCAATAAGTCAAGGCACAATGGAAGCACCTTAGTCCGGAAGAGTCCACTTGGGAATTGGAAATTGATATGTGAGAGACATATCTGATCCTATTCCAAGAGGAAGAAATGAAAGAATAAGACAAAAAGAATAACACTGAGGATGGTGTTATCCTCTAAGGGGAGGTGTATGTAATACACCAAGGTTTAATAATTTATTATTAAATTCTATTAGAATATTTTATTTTATTATTTTATATATTTTTGACAGAGAGTAAAAAATAAAACAAATGTAATGGAATATTCTTTTATTAATTAAATATACTAGAAGGGACAGAAATAAAATAGTTGTTGAAGAGTGTTTGTTGACCCACAAGAGGAAAATGCAAGTGTTTTTAGCTGCTGAATGAGAACTCAAGATGCAGGAGGAATCTTCCCCAAAATCAGGTCACAACTCTTTGTTGAGTGCTAAAGAGCAAGAGGCTCATAAACGACCACGTCCTAGGAAAAATACTATATAATAGTATGTCCATTAGCAAGTAGGAGGCTGGAATTAGACGAAGATTGAATATGATAATGAAAGAGATGGCACATTAAGTGGATTTTTATGTTGTGGTTCAGCTACTAGGCTCGTGGGTTCTGGATCAAGTGAATTGGATTCTCTAGGAGTTGGTTGGGTGGAATGACTATTCCATTTATGTTATCCCGATAGTGGTTCCAGGTTCCTTATCTTATTCTTAATTGATTAAAACTAGTTACATTATAATGTTCATCTTAAATTTTAATTGCAGCTATATTCTTTTAGGCATAAATGTTTATGCATCTATATAGGACAAATATCTATCAGGTATCCAAATTTATTGTATATTTGTTACAGTTTAGTGTCCATTCCTATTATTGAAACTAGATATTCTTTTATGTATTTTATTCATTCCTGTAAAACACCATATTTAATTATTAATGTATCTCATATCGAGAATCTATACCTGAATCGAAGATTCCAAGTAATGTGTATTATTATAACAATTAGTATTTTGAACACAAACTAATTTAGTTCTACTTATACTTTTCTACTTTGGATTCGAATCTAAACACTTGCTTCTTTTAATTATTTTAATGTCTATAAATTATTCCTACTAAACTACTCTCATAAGGTATTTTAGGATAAATCTAGTCCAGTTATAATTAAGGAATATATGGATAACATTATTTATTTATTATAACAGAATCATATAAATAGCATCAATACATTGAGATTGAATATTACAGACAATTAATTCTCTGCGTAAAACAAATAATCGAAAATGCTATAAACTGGATGGTTCCCCTACGGGTTAACAGTCGAAACCCTCTACAGAGTTATAATTTATTGAAATAAACCTCATCTCATAAACCCTTGTACAAATCAATAATGTTTAGATCGAGATCAGCATGATCTAAATAAATGTATATGAATATTTTATTTATGAAAATCATCAGAATAGATATGTAAACAATTCATGGATTATACCAATTATAGTAATTATGATATATCTAACTGTCAATTAAAGAATCATAAATATCCTATCTAATACTAAAACTAACAGTCAACAACCAGAATACCATCAACCCTTACTTGGATTTTAGTTCACATCCAACCGCAGGATAAAGTAAATAACTACTACAATTTTCAAATCAAACGCCCAATTATTCGTAACAACAAATATTTCCAATTGATGGAAGTAAGACCATCAAAGGATGGAAACCATTGCATAAGTAATGAAATATCACAAGTATATATTCATTTATTAAAATCAAATCTACATACAACACATGAATCCCATCGAATTTTTTACTTGGCAGTAAGCCCATCATAGATGGCAGCCTAATAATTACTCCACTATAGTAAACTAAATCTAACAGTCAAAAGTAATTTAAACCAAATGCATGTGTTACATTTTACAACCACGATGTAAATATGTGAAAAATAAATAAAAAACACTCCACAGAAAATCACAAAGACCCTATGGGTCGTATTAAGAGTTAAATATTAAATAGGGTCGAGTGTTAAAACACAATTTTGCAACCATGTGTCCATAACAAAAACTTCATTAAATTTATTAAGTTATAGGTGGTGGTAAGTCCATCCATGATGGCTGCCATGAAACTTTTTTAAACCTTAAAACAAGCTAAACCACACATAACTAGCAATAAAAATGAATGCGGGAGAAGAGAGGTTGAAAAGCCCTCTGTTAGTTAGGGTTTAAACCCAAAAGGGATGGCAAAAACAATGTAACTTATCTTGCAGAAACTCGGAGCCTAAACTTGATCACAACCCTTTTCCACAATCAAGAAGCCACCTACATAACAAAGTGAAACGGTTAGTAATGGAGGTAAACAGTAAATGGTTTGAAACATAATAAGATGTTGTTATCTCTTACCTTGGCATTCTAAGATGTAGGCCTGGGAGGAGATGAATCTATCGCCTTCCTTATCAGTGCTCTCAGCCCTACATCCAGCCAACCACAGTCAAAACTTTAAACATTAAGAATATTTTTAAACAGCATAAGAACCTTTATATGCTTGCTTACCTGGTGAAGTTGCAGAGAGGAACAGGGTTCAGTTCCTCTAGATTCCCTTATCCCTCCTCTGCCTTCACCCAAAAAAAATAGTATTTATAGTGAAATCACTTAAACTACTTAATAAACACTTTCCAGAGTTTAAATTGTTGATTCTTACTCAGTGAATGGAAGTTTCGAAGTTGAAGACCATTATTGGGTTCGTTTGAAGCGAAGTAGTGAGCTACAAGCGATCGTTGGAGCCATGAAAACCACAAGTAAATGTTGGGAAGAAAATAGGTAGAATGCCATTAAAACCATGGGAAATTTTCCCACCCAAAACCCTCTTACAATCGCCATTGACAGAGCAAAGCTTCGGCTCTGGTAAACTTACAAACCAAAAACCGAAACAATGAAGGGTTCACACTAAAAACACGACACAATAAACCCTATTGAAAACCCTGACCATCGTGTTGCACAGGTGGACGATCAAAAATCATTCTCGAGGCAGCAACAATGGAATTGTTGTGCTATCAACTCATAGCCAGGGAAACATATTAAAACCTCAAGTCAACCAAAGTACGAACCTTTTAAATACCATAACTCACAGCCCATTTTCAATCATTGCATTTAATCATGAATTATATGCCAAGAATTCGAGCTATGGACTCAAACCCTTAGTTCTTATCATATAACCACATAAACACTTAACCAAGGAATCATTGTATTCATTAACAAGTCAGTTATTCCACAGAACCCATAGTATAATGTTCAAACCATAAAATTGAAACATGAAAGCCTTACTATATTAACTTGTGCGCTTTAGGATGAAGGTCCTTCGTATGATATTCTTTATAACATATGCACTTAGGAACCAAGGTTAGGTCTTGGATCCTTTAAGAACCTTCTTACATAGAAAGTGTGGGATCAATACTATACCTTAGTCTCCCAATAATTGTTTCTTACCACCTTTAGGGGTAACCAATTCTCCTTGTTAATCAATTTTAAAAAATGAATGAAGGAACAAAACACCACCTTTAGGAATGTTTGGCAGCATGCTGTCAAAAATATGTAAACGCCCGCAGTTGGAAAAACCTGTCATAAAGCAGTTAATAATTGTGTAAGCGACTATAGACAACATCAATAGATAATCTCATGACATAAGTAACTAGTGCTTGCTAGGAACTTAAAAATGTGATTTTGGTTATATGTTTTATAATTTTTTTAATTTATTGATTGATTTTAGAGGTGTGTGACATGAATATATGAACATGAGCAAAGTTAGTGGACCAAAAATAATTTCCAATTACAACCAACCCATAAACATATCTAGCAAGAATATGTCATGTTGAAGCATGCTATGCATGTTTAAAAGCACTCTAATTTATTTTCATTATGTTGATGCTCAAAATGTTTCAGGGAATAACAACACATACACATCACATGGATGGCATTCAATTATCCATACATAACACATGGATGGAAATCCATACATGTTATGGATCACATTGGTAAGAATACACCCCTCGACATGTACATGTAGGATTTTCAGAGGAATGGGTTTGTATGCATAGATGAAGATTTTATTGATGACAGTTGTCAGGGAATAACAGATGGAGATGGTGAGCAACCCATTAACAAAGTGGGGGTGATCCCTTCACCGGACGAGATGATGTGGTGATATCCTTTTGCATGTAAATTTCCCTTTGTAGGGCACATGTAAATTTCATGTATTAAAAAAAGGTTAAATATTGTTGAAATTTATTTTTAAATTATAAAGTTATAAAATTGAAATGTAACATGTTATGATATTATGTAGAAATTTACTTTTAAGTTTTTGAATATTTGAATATATTGATGTTTCATCTTTAAAAAATTATGATGAAGGATTGGGACTTGCATAACCTAAATATACTTTTTAACCCATCATACAAGGTTTTTTTTTAAGGATTTCATTTAAACAAATACATGTAATATGGAAAGGTTTTGATGTATTCATAATATTCATCTCTATACACTTTGCATTGACACATAGAGCAAAAGGAGGCATGTTTGTAGCCAAGCTCTAATCATGGAAAATTTTAGGGGTGAAATTTAGTCTATGGGCCGCCTATTTTTCACAAAAGATTCATCCAAATTCCATGAGATAATTTCTTTTACTCTAAAAATCACCAAAAATTGTCCGAAAACTATATAAAGTCCTTAGAAATTCAAATCTTTTTACAAAAAATGGCCAAACATTTTATGGTTCCAAATTTAAGAATTATTAAGAGTTGCCAAGGTTTCTACAATTTGATAAAATTATGGATCCTTAAAATTTCCCAACTAGCATACATTATATCACCTTTGATCATAAAAAGTCATGCATTATCGTTTATGTATTTTTTTGTGCAAATGACAATTATATATTTGTTTCTTATGGAGTTAATTCTCTACCCTTTATATCAATGTTTAACTGTATTTGTTATTGAAATTCAACAACAAGATCACAACATTACAATGTTGTATGAATATTTTAATAGTGTGGGTTTCAAATACCTATAACCAATTCTATAAAAAAAATAATCTTTTAGTAATGCACCATTTATATGTAGATCTTTCTTTAAATTAAAGAACTTACTTTTGTTTTGAAGGTCAAGTTTGGTGAAAATACATCATTGCATCCAAAACTAAAAGGACATCCTAAAAAATGAATAAAATATGAGCATATTTATTTTGAAGTGATAATTTATGTTACTACAATTAAGTCCCTCTCATCTCTCCATTGTATCAAGGAGCAATCAAGGGAGCATTTAAACATTCCTTTTATAGTGTAGAATCAACATAAAATTTCGATTAGATTTATTTAGTTATAGGTGGTGGTAATTACATCCATGATGCCTCCCACAAAACCCTTTTAAACTTGAAAACAAGATATAATGCACATAACTAGCAACAAAAATTAATGCGGGAGCAGAGAGGTTGTAAATCCCTCTGTCAGTTAGGGTTTAAACCCAAAAGGGAAAGAAAAAGCACTGTAACTTATCTTGCAGAAAGCTGGAGCCTAAACTCGATCACAGCCCCTTTCCACAATCAAGAATCCACTTACATAACAAAGTGAAACAATCAGTAATGGAGGTAAATAGTAAATGGTTTGGAACAAAATAAGAGGTTATTATATCTTACTTAGGTGTTCTAAGATGCAGAACTGGGAGGAGGTGACCTTGTGTCCATCCTCACTAGTGCTCTTTGTAACACCCCGGTTTTGACCCCATGGTATTGAATTTCGTATGATGTAAATAGTGTTAATGAATCGTGATGTGGAGCTCAAGGCAAAGGCCCCACCATGGATTTGGTATTTTATGTTTCGGCAATTTAAATCTATGTTGATGGCTTATGTGCTAGCTAGGAACAATATGTTTTGAGACATCATGTAACTATGCAATTAATAAAAATACCACAACTAGCTATGCGTCGCGACGTTAAAGAGATGGGGGCATGATTTCACAAGGAATAGGGAGGGGGAAACATTCAAACCCTTGAGCCAATGGGGAAAAGCCTAATGTCAAAGGGAAAAACCATAAAGTTGTCATCTACCATTTTTGTCTTTTGTGCCCTGTCATTTAGAAATGATTGGGGAAGTTAATGCATGGGGATGAGAAGATTATGGGAGTCAAATTCGAATTTGGGAAGCCACCCATTTTTGGAAAATGTGTTTTTGACTTCTTGGGAAAGCAAATGCTTGGAAATGCATACCGAAGCCATTACTCACCCATATCTTTCATTCCTTACCCATTCTCATGGAGGTTGGGCTCTCTCACGCCGCTGAAGCTTGCTGAGATTTCTCCCTCATGATTTCTTGTTGTTTTATTCATTTTCTCCATGCCCAGAATTTGTTTTCTATGTTGTCAGTGAATGAGAAGAAGGGAACCATGATTTTGGGGTTTGAGGAGGCCATATTTTCCCTTGTGATAAAGATGGGAGTTCTCCTTCACGTTTTCTGTCTTTGTTCCATTTTTATCCATGGGTGGGAAACCATTTTGGGTTGCTGAGTGCATGTGCAACAGGTATTTATGTTTTGGGTGTGTGTTATGGTCGGATTGCTCTCGAAATGCCCATAGGAATTTTTCAATTTTAGGATTCATGGTTTGGGTGAAAATGATGGTCGTTTTTGCTCCTGAATGTCCCTGAACATTGTGAAATCAATTTTGGTTCCAAGGGTTGTCTTTTCCCTTGTCCCATTTTCATTTTGGCTTCCCAGGAATGTTTTGTTCATACCCAACAGTTTTGTGTGGCCTTAATAGCTGTGGAATCCAGTTGTTCATTGGCTTGCCTGGACAGTCTGTGAAACCCAACTATGTGTTGGCTTGACTGTAGATGTATGGTATTGCTGTGTGTAAACATGTTGTTCCCTAGTTCCTTATGGAATCATGCCTAGCTCAGGGGTGGCAGTGATGTTGAGAGATTGATGAGCACACTGGCCTATGGTCGGGTGGAAGGTTGCAACGATATAGCTCGTTGCAGGAAAGATTCTTCTTAAGATAAGTATTCTTGTGTGTTTAATCTCTGCAATGAATTTGTTTAATGAATTATGAACATGAAGAATACTTGAATGAAATGAAATATTTGCTTCCGCTGTATATTCCATGTATTACACATATGTGTATGTATTTTTATGTTCAATGCATTTTATGTTTATGTTCATGGGGATAGATTTCTTGGATTTGATAGTAGCATATTCACATTCTCTCTCTGGTAGAGGGGTGGGGACGTGACATTCTCAACGCTACATACAAACAACCATACTCAAAACTTTAAACATTGAAAATATTTTTAAATAGAGCAAGAACCTTTGTATGCTTGCTTACCTGGTGAAGTTGCAGAGTGGGCCAAGGGTCGGTTCCTTCGGATTCCCTTATCCCTCCTATGCCTACACCAAAAAATAACCATATCATTATTTACAGTGAAGTCACTTAAACTACTTAATAAACACTTTGCAGAGTTTAAATAGTTTATTTTTACCTGGTGAAGGGAAGTTTCAAAGTTGAATACAATGACTGGGTTCGTTTGAAGTGAAGCAGCGAGCTACATGAATTCGTTGAAACCATGAAAACCACAGGTACACCTTGGGAAGCAAATAGGAAGAATGTCGTTAAAACCGTGGGAACGTTTCACACCCAAAACCCTCTTACAATTGCCATTGAAAGAGAAGAGCTTTGGCTCTCGTAAACATACATACCAAAAACCAAAACAATGAAGGGTTTAGACCAAAAACATGACATGATAAACCCTATTGAAAACCATGATCGTTGTGTTGCATAGGTGGACGAGCAGAATGCATTCTCGATCTAGCAATAAAGGCCTTGCTGCACTGTCAACTCACAGCCAGGGAAACATATTAAAACCTCAAGTCAACCAAAGTACCAACCTTATAAATATCATAATTCACAGCCAATTTTCAATCATTTTCTTTAATCATTACTTATATGCCAAGAATTTGAGGTATGGAGTAAACACTTAGTTCTTATCATATAACCACATAAACACTTAACCAATGAATCATTGTATTCATTAACATGTCACTTATGGAATAGAACCCATAGTCTAATGTTCAAACCATACAATTGAAACATTCAATCCTTACCATATTAACCCTTGAGCTTTAGGACCAAGGCCCTTCCTATGATATTCTTTACAACATATGCGCTTAGGAACCAAGGTTAGGCCTTGGATCCTTTAAGAACCTTCTTACATAAAAAGTGTGGGATCAAAACTATACCATAGTTTCCCAAGCATTGTTTCTTACCAGCTTTAGGGCTAAGCAAGCCTCCTTACTAATCAATTTTAAAAAATGAAAGAAGGAACAAAGCATCACCTTAAGGAATGTTTGGCAACATGCTGTAAAAACTCTATGAATGCCCACAGTTGGAAAAACCTATCATACAATAGTTAATAATTGTGTAATAAACTATAGACAACATCGACATATAAAATCATGACATAAGTAACTAGTGCTTTCTAGGAACTTAAAGATGTGTTTTTTGTTATATGTTATATTTATTTATTGATTTTAGAGGTGTGTGACATGAATAGATGAACATGAGAAAATTGAGTGGATCCAAAAGAATTTCCAATTACAACCAACTCATAAACATATCTAGCAAGATTATGTCATGTTGAAGCATGCTATGCATGTTTAAAAGAACTCTAGTTTATTTTCATTATGTTGATGCTCGAAGTCTTTCAAGGAATAAAAACACATACACAACACATGGATGACAATCCATACAACACAACACATGGATGGAATTCAATTATCCATACATTACACATGGATGGAAATCCATACATGTTATGGATCACATCAGTAAGAGTACACCCTTCGACACGTACGTGTAGGAGTTTCAGAAAAAAGGGTTTGTACGGATAGACAAAGAGTTTCTTGATGATGGTTGTCATGGAATAATAGATGGATACTATGAGCAACCCATTAATAGAGTGGGGGTGAGTCGATCTCCGGATGAGATGATGTGGCGATCGCCTTTTTTATGTAAACTTCCCTTTGCAGGGTACATGTAAATTTCAACGTATTAAAAAAAGGCTAAATATCATTGAAATTTATTTTTAAATTATAAAGTTATAAAATTGAAATGTAACATGTTATAATATTATTTAGAAATTTATTTTTAAGCTTTTGAATATTTTAATATATTGATGTTTCATCTTTAAAAAATTATGAATAAGGATTAGGACTTGCATAATCTAAGTATACTTATTAACCCATCATACAAGGGTTTTTTTAAGGATGTCATTTAAACAAATAGATGTAATATGGAAAGGTTTTGATGTATTCATAATATTCATCTTTATACTCTTTCACATAGAGCAAGAGGTATGTTTGTAGCCAAGCTCTAATCATGGAAAATTGTAGGGTGAAGTTTAGTATATGGGTCGTCTATTTTTAAAAAAAAGATAAATCTAAATTCTATGAGATAATTTCTTTTACTCTAAAAATCGCCAAAAATTATCCAAAAACTATATAAAGTCCTTAGAAATTCAAATATTTTTGTAAAAAATGGGCAAACATTTTATGGTTACAAATTTAATAATTAGTAAGATTCGCCAAGGTTTTTGCACTTTGATAAAATTACGGATCCTTAAAATTTCCCAATGTTGTGATCGATATCCAATAACCCCTTTTGCACACATGTAATTTCAAAACACTATATCCCACTACAATGTTGTATAATTGTACAATTCCCAAAATACAATGAGGTCGAATCGAATTTGAATTTGATGTGATTTTGAACAATTCTATTGGATAGCAACATTGATTGTTGACTATGGTGAGGATTTTTCTGTAATTGTTTTCAGTTTCCCTTGACCACGCTAGGTTGCACTTTGTTTTGTGTGGAAGTCCTCACAATCATATTTTTTCTCACTAGGGGAATCAATAACCAGGAAGAGGTCTAGTGCTCGTGTGACACAGGGTCTAGGCATCTAATCCCGCTACCACTATACCCCTAGGCGGATCCACAGGTCCCTAAGCATGGTGCACGGGTAATATCGTGGGGGATTTGAACACAAGAACTTAAATTTACAACCGTTTACAACATTTCAACTTTACTACTTGCTCTCCCTCCCACGGGAAATTATAGTTAAGCTTGCTAACTAGCATACATCATATCAACTTTTATCATAAAAAATCATGCAATTTCCTTTATGTATTTTTTGTGCAAATGACAATTATATATTTGTTTCTTACGGAGTTAATTCTCTACCCTTTATATCAAATTTCAATTGTATTTCTTATTGACATTCAACGACGAGATAAGAACATTACAATGTTGTATGAATATTATAATAGCGTGGGTTGAAAATACCTATAACCAATTATATAAAAAAAACCTTTTAGTAATGCACCGTTTAAATGTTAAATATTTCTTTAAATTAAAGAACTTACTTTTGTTCTTAAGATCAAGTTTGGTCAAAATACATCATTGCATCCAAAACTAAAAGGACATCCCAAAAAAAAAAAAAAGAGCATATTTGTTTTGAAGTGATAATTTAAGTTATTGCAATTAAGTCCCTCTCATCTCTCCATTGTGTCAACCAATTAAGGGAGAATTTAAACAGTGTTTTTATAGTTTAGAATCAACATAACATTTACATTAAATTTATTAAACTATAGGTGTTGGTAAGTCCATCCATGATGGCTCCCACCGTAACCCTTTTAAACCTTAAAACAAGCTACAATGAACATAACTAGCAACAAAAATGAATGTGGGAGCAAAGAGGATGTAAATCCCTCTCTAAGTTAGGGTTTAAACCAAAAAGGGAAAGCAAAAACACTGTAACTTATCTTGTAGAAAGTCGGACCCTAAACTCGATCACAACTCCTTTCCACAATCAAGAAGCTACATGCATAACAAAGTGAAACAATTAGTAATGGAGGTAAATATTAAATGATTTGAAATAGAGTAAGAGGTTATTATCTTGTACCTTGGCGTTCTAAGACGTAGGCATGGGAGGAGGTGACCGTGTCGCCATCCTCACCGACACTCTCGGCCCTACATCCTACCAGCCACAGTAAAAAATTTAAACATTGAGAAGATTTTTAAACAGAGTAAGAACCTTTCACTAGTGCAAAATGAGAGATTAGTGACCAAGAGACCAAAAATTTTGGTCACCACAATTTTTTTCAAGGGATAAATGACCAAAATTGATAAATTTAAGCGGGCTAACTAAAAAAGACCAAGATAAATGACCAATTTTGGTCACATGATAAAACTAAACTAAAAAAGACCAAGATAAATGACCAAATTTGGTCACGGGGTATTTAGAAAAAAATGACCACATAACAATTGGTCATTTATTTGGTCATTTTTAGTTGTGGACCAGTTCGGCAATGAAAAATTACAATTTTGACAATGTTGTATATTTTTCTAAATTCTAAGACTACAAATGGATTCATAGACCCCCTAGAACTTAGTAAATTGCAGAGCTTCACGTGTTACAACTCCACTGTTAACACCAAATTAATTATGACAATGTCTTAATGATAAATCAACTATGACAATGTCCTAGCAGTAAGCTATTACTTATATATTTGAAAATAACTATACAAATATACCTATATACATTTGTTTTTAAATATTTTATTTATAAATAATATTAATTATTAAACTATTTACATTATAAATTAAAAAAAATGTTACTAAGTATTTTTTATTATGTACTAATAATACATATAAAATTTAAAAAAAATATACCAAGTAATTTTTTATTATATATTATTAATACGTATAAAAATTTAAGTTAAATAAATACAAATATGATAGAATTCAAGTTAAACAAATACACATTTCATTCTATCATGATTACCCCGAGAATCATACCACTAGTAAAACAGAATAGAGTAAAAGAAGTGAATGCGGATTAGAATTTGTCATGCGAATTAGTTCCAGACTATCCACATCTACAGAAGAACTATTTGCTTTTTCATAAATCTCATTAATCCTCTAGTTCCAAAGTAGCCCTCTTTGAGCACTCATATCACGTTTTTAGATATCCCTCTCTAAAGCAATAGAATAAGTAAGGTCTCGCCCTGGCACTGCTAAGGAAAGGAAGAAAGAAAGAGATTTCCTCAATAAAGAGGTTGGTGGGAGCCAGAGGATCTGTAGTATATGCTTACCCCATCGATCCTAAAAGTACCTCTTCATTTTGGGGATGAATAGGAATGGATTTTCCGCAACAGGACGTAGATTCGATAGCTCGTGTATGAAGTGGCTCCGACCAAATAAAGGTATGAATTAGTTTCACAATTTGGGTTTTGGCGCCAACTTGAAGTTGTGGGTGCCAATGTAGAACAATCTTATATTTCACTCAAGCTCAAGCCCAAGGTGACCCTATTCAAGGCTTTTCAATCTATGGCCATTTTTCCGTGTGTTCTTCCCTCTGCACGGCATTTTGGTGATTACTAGGACGCGACTGCAATGCAATGAAATATTCATCTCAAATCTTCAGGAAGGAGTCCAATTCAAGGGTTTCTGCAATGGAAATCATGGTATTTTTGATGGGTTTTTTCTCTTTTCTTCAGCTGAAATCCGGCACTCAAAGATTCGATCCGACTACCATTTCATCATTCCCTTCAAGGAATTCGGGTTCACACACAGAGGCCTCCTGGAAATCTATGT
>LPNX010662509.1:0-23960 GCA_001517045.1 Pseudotsuga menziesii
TCAAAAAATCCAAGTAAGTTGAGGGATGCCTGATTTTTCAGGTTTCTATTGCATCTAACGCGCCAAAAAGGTCCATCATCTTCTTGCACTCACCCATAAGAGAGATAATTTTTATAACATTTGTCATAACAACTATATGTTTCTTTATTGATTTATATAATTGTATGCTTTACCAGCCAATCTTATCTGAAAAGTGGAAATGGTTTCAAGATTAGCCAACTCTGGGAAAAGGCGGTTACTCTCGAGAGAATTTTTCTTTTTTGATTGTTATCACAAGCTACGACCTATGGATTCATGACATTCAATGTGTTTCTTTTGGGGAGATGAGTCTTTATTTGGGGATAAGGACAAAATAATGAAATCCACCCTCAACAAAAGTGTTTCCAGTAAAATCTTTAGGAAGGAAGATCAACTATCATAATCATGCACTGTGCTGAGATGATACGTTTTGTTGTACTCTTAGATCATAGTGACAAAAAATAATAGTTTGCAATTGTGTATGTGTTACCAACCCAAATGGCACTTCTCCATCCAAGTGCCGACATTCCTTATGTTGGTACACAAAAGGATATCTTAGGATTGAAGTTTGCCAAAACACTATAGATGGGCATGACATGAGATGCATTTACCTTTCAACTAGTTTTCCATTTTTTTTTCTAAGTGTTGAATGGCGTACGAAACTATCTTCATTGCAACTCGTGTACGTATGCGACTATTTCCATTGACAACTCACGTACTGTATGTGACTATCTCCATTGCAACCTGCATACATTAGCATACACGGGTTTCCTTTAAGCAACTCGCGTGTCATACGCGGGTTTCCTATAGTAATAGTCGCGTACATCTTGATTCGAAATTTAAAAATATAAATCGCGATTAATGGAGATTAGTTGGGCCCTAACCATTAACCACCCCAACTATCTCAACCTCCTCAACCTTTGAAACCACTCTATTTCCCAAAGTATAAATAGAGGCCTTGGGGATAGCATTAATGAATCAAGTTTGGAGAGCAAAGTTACGCTGGTGGTATATCTTCAGAAGTCTTGGATCAGCAGAACTTAGAGTCCTTTGGTTGCAGAGGAGTCCTTGTCTCAAGCATTGGGTTGTACTCTTATCTCATTCACAGATATATTGTTTATCTAACCTGTCATATATACATGTATAAGATTGTACTTGGAGAATTTGCTCTTTGCAGGTGAAGGAGGTGCATCCCTGGAAGCTTTGGAGACAAGCAGAGCAGAAGAAGACCAAGCTTGGATCAACCATTGGTAATCGGGTGAGTCAAGTATTTCTTCCTATTTCCTTTCTGTACTTTATTAAAGCTAATTGTCTGCAAGGTTAGAAGTAAGTTGGTAACCCTAGACCCTAGGTTACAAGGGTGTTTAATCCTGAACAACAAAACTGGCGACTTGGCTAGGGAGCCCAGCCTACTGTGGGTTAACTCTATAGATCCTTGCCCAGTCTTTGCTTTGATGCAGTGTGTTGTGTTTTGTCTTGGTTTAGATTTGTCGTGGTGCTTTGAAGACCTTTATAATTTTTCTTTTTTTTGAAAAATTCTACTCCTGTATGCCGGTTGTTGTGCTACACAGTCGCGTACAAGGGTATGTGTACGCGGGTTGCTGTATTGGACAGTTGCGTACAGTACGCGGGTTGCTCTTGTAGACAATCGCATACAAGCCTGAGCAACAAAATTTTTGGGGTAGGGTTGCATGTCCCTCTCCTTTTGTGGATTTTTTTTTGCCTGATGGTCTTTAGTACTAGTATTGCACTATAGGTTTGATATCCCTGTTAACCATGCTTCGTACTTTTCAGTAAGCCCTTGAGTTTTTATTTGTTGGATTGTCTTTCTTTTAGCAATTTGAAGTGAATATGCCTGTTGGGTGATAGGTCCAAGTACTGGTTGTCTGAATTAGCGATCAAGGTTCTAGATACCGTATATCCCATTCTATTTCCGAATAGTGTTGGTTTTTCACTTGCCTTTGATTAATTTCAGTGATTTCCATTCATTGTGTCTTCCCCAGCTGGGTCTTTTCCAAGTCTTCCTCAGGTGGTTGATCTTTGGTTTTTATAAATCTGCTTTACTTCATTTTGCTTACTTTATATAGTTAGATTATTCAAGCATACTCAAGAATTTTTGCATTTAGGTGCATAGTAATCTTTGAGGAATTTGAAAAGTGAAAAGAAAAAGCATTGGAAACATTTGCATTCGAATTGCATATGGTAGTTTTACTTTCAGTTTTTAAATAAAATCTCAAAAATTACAAAAGTAAGTCTTAGTTTTCTTTTTCTTAGTTGCATTTTCATTAGTTTATATTTACAAAAAAAAAGAAAAAGAGAAGCTTGTTTTAAGTAGTGATATCTTGCTTTGGAATTGATTTATACACCTGTTTTTTTTACGTTTCTTATCGAGTCAATAATATCATAATCTTTCACTCCACTTGCCTTCTGAGTAAAAACAACTCTTAAAATGAACGCTATAATTTAAAACTTATTAGTAATTCTTGTTTTATAGGGCCATACACCTACTATCTTAGGCTAGACTTGTGGGATAGGAAGTGTAAAGTCCCCATAAGTACTTAAATTTAGACATAGTGTGCCAATCGATAGGTAAATCCTTCTCTTTATCGATAGTATTTGGGAAGCTCCTCTCAAACGAGAGTTAAGCACGAGGCCGCGTGGAGGCATTGGACTGAGGAGATAACCTTCTGATTCCTTGTCGAAATGTAGACCAAGGTTTTTATGCATATGGGGATTCTTTCCTAGACAAAGTTTCAGGCTCAGCTACCATGCCCATGCGTACAAATCAGGCTTGCGACTATCCCCCCATACTATTGATATAGTTAAGGTAGCCTCTAGTCTCTTGAAATCTAGGGTTTATACATAGGTAAAATGAAAGGCTATTTCCGGTTCACCTTGGACGGGCTTGGAAGGTAACCCTTGTTGAAAGTGTAGGAGGGCGGTGGATGATTCCTTCGCTTGTGCCTAAGAACCTCTTCAAGGATGCCAAGAAACTATCACTTGGCTTTCTTCAGGAAATCATATCTTGTACCCCTTGTGATTGTTGAGACTTTAGGAATTTTTGTAGTGATTTCTCTATGGTTTGTCTGTGTTTTAGCTGACCTTAGGGTTTGAAGAGTCAAATTTACAACCGTGGAGGACCAATCTATCAGAAGGTCATGAAGGTTGCAAAACCTTCCTCCACTTATTACTTTGGAACCTCCACCTCCCCCTCAAAGGTGGAGATTGGACACAAACGACTCTTTTGAACCAATAGAAGTTAGTGAAGTTCTGGGTGAACCAAAACTTAGGGAAAACTGTTTTAATTTAAACACAGTTGAGATAGAAGACTTGCAGGCTGACGAGTTTGCAAGGAATTTTAATACACCTCTAACTGACTTAAATGATCCTATGATCGTTTAGGTTCATCCTTTCGATCCACCCATGATTGGTGTCCCTGTGGGCAAGATAATATCTACTCCAGGAGAAAGTTCTTTTACTTCCACCTCAGCCACTCCGGTTGAAGGGGTGCTACCTCCCCCGGTAGGTGCCCCTAGAACAAGTATACCCACTATGCCCTTAACTCCAGCGAGTCAAGTGGTTCAACCAACGTCTCCCATAAGTCTAGTAGGTGCTTATGGTGGTATGGGCACTGTGATTCCTAGTGTACCTACAGTTCCTACTTCCTTTGTGCACACTACCCAGAGTGGTCCTATAGGATCTTTGGCTTTTGTCCAAGGATTTCCTTGGAATGGGGGGCATATTCCCCCATCCACTCCATACGTAGGCTCAACACCCTCATATGTAGGGGTGCAATTTGGAAACACTAACCCTTATGGTCAAGGTTTTCAAACTCCAGTTTTAGCTCCATTAACGAGCTCTCCCTTTTCACTTTTTAGTGGAGGGATGCCTGCTCCTATATTTCAAACCCCAGTTTCGACTGGGGCAACCAGAACCTCTTATATTGCACCTCACACAAACAATCCTGTGGCTTATGGATGGAATCCTTTCCAAAGCAACCCATCCACTTCACAACTGGTAGCAGGGGGAAACCCCACCTCCACATATGGGAATATGGGGACAAGTCCCTCTAATCCCCAAACTAGTACTTTTAGTGCTCTAGTTAGACCCAAGCTTCCTTTCCTGGCAACTTTAAATTTTCCATATTTTTCTAAACTAATGAATGACCCAGTGAGACATGATCCCTCCTGGCCACCCATCCCTACCAAGATGCTATCGAAAATCCCAAAATTCGAAGGTAAAGTTGGTGACTATCCCAGAGCTCATGCCACCACTTTCCATTTATGGTGCTCTTCCAACTCACCGAACGAAGATTCAGTTCGGTTGAGGCTGTTCCAAAGAAATTTGATGAGTACTACAACAAAATGGTACATTGAGTTGCCTTCTGCTGCATTTAGTATTTTTTGGGACTTGGCTAATGCATTCCTTAGTCACTTCCAGCTTCCTGTTTGATATGATTTCGGAACGAATTTGTTGTCTACCTTCCGGCAAAAAAAGGCCACCCATATCTCGGATCACATCCAAGAGTGGAGAAGAAGGAAGAGCCTTATTAAAGCCACTATTCCTCCTGAGTTCTTATTAGAATGGTTCCTTAAATCCCTATTGCCTTATATATCTAAGGATGCATCTACTTCAGCAGTGACAAATGAGGAAGAAGCTATCCTCAAGGCCCAGCAACTAGATTTGATATAGTCTCAGTCTGAGATATTATATGATATTATCCCTGAGGCACCAAGGCCAATGCACGATGCAGAGAAAACTAAGCCTAGACCCCATGCTGATGGTGTGGTTGGTTCTGTGAATTCTCCCACTGTAGAATCTTTGGCCAAACAACTCCATCAGTTGTCCGTCAAACATTCTACGGCGGAGGTAGCAAAGGATGCCCCCTCACCCCAAAATGCAAATGTTTTTGTACAAACCTCTCAGAAGGGCAATCAGCAGCCCGGTGGGAAAAAGAAGAGAGGAAAGAAAGGGGAGGGAAACCAAAACAAGCAAAAACTCGTAAACAATGTTGATTGGGGAAAGAAAGAAAAGAAGAAGGTGAAATTCCCATGTAATTTGTGCCATGAAGATCACCTTACCCATCTATGTCCACTTATGGAACAAGCTCAAAAGCTATTAAAATCCCAACAACCAGCTGTCCTGAAGGATCCTTTTCCCCAGGGACAGAATTCTGCTTCAGCTTCAGATGCAACAGGGGGCACTCTAAATGCTCCTGACCCCAATTATATCAACATGGTTTGATCCCAAACTTTACTACATATCAGGAACAAGAACTATGAAAAAGAGACCTCGAAGAAGGGTAAGTCAATAGGTGAAACTTCTAACCCTCTCACGATTGAGAAACCTGCCAAAGTTATGCCCAAGATACCGAAAGGTGTCTTTAAGAAGACCTTGCATCATCCTAATGCTAGGGATGCAGCAAACTACTCCATAGTTGAAGACTTAGCCCAAACACCTTGTGCAATGTCGGCCTTAGAGGTGTTAGAGAATTGTCCCGCCCAGTGGGCTGCACTCTTAGCAGCCTTAGGCAGTATGCATTCTCATGGAAAAATTTAATTTGTCTGATGTCAAAATTCGCCTACCATATCATGTAGCCTTATCAATAGATGTCATCCATGGTGGAAAGACCATTGGAAGAGCAGTTGTTGACGAGGGTGCTTCTTGGATCATTAGAGCTGGTCCCATCAAACACCCTACTTACTGTTTTCGACGGAAGGTCATTCCATCCACATGGTATCCTACTGGCTTTTGAAATTAAGCTAGCAGGAAAATAAGTGTCTGTTGAGGTAGAAGTGATTGATGCACCTTTGGATTACAACTTGCTCTTGGGGAGAAGTTGGACTTATGCCATGTTTGCTATTGCATCGACTAGGGTGGTAGTTTTTCCACACGAAGGGAAGTTGGTTACTGTTGACCAACTCAGTTTTACTCGAAAAGGCCGCATGGAATCTAATGAGTCCACTATACCATTGGTTGATCAGGTTAAACCTGCTTCAGAGAGATTAGGGGCTAGAATGTACGCATCATTGATGGGAACATTTGATTTTCCAACTCCGATTAATTATATAGGTTCTACTAGTGTGGGGAAGTGCATAGCTACGGTTGTTGATAGGACTGATCCTTGGGTTCTCCCTTCCCACCATGAACCCAAAGTGCCCTTATCGACAGCGAAAGTATCTTATCAAGCTATCACCCATACCATTGTTGATCCCATTACAATCCCCCTCATGGTCTCAGAGGAACTGGAAGAAGACTATCTGCCTGCTTGGGCATAAAACTCTTTGCATTCTAGAGATTGCTTAGATATGGTATTAACTTTGGATGAAGAGATTCTGGAAGCCATGTGTAGATGAGATAAGATCTGCGAAGATCTTCACCATCGATCCTATTTTCTGCTAGAGTTAAGTAGGATAGAGAACCAGGAGTTTCATATGAGACTCGCAGACGATGTTGATACGCCTATTAATCCCTTACCAAGGGAAGGAATGTTTGCTGAGGGGAACATGTCAAATATTTCTGCTACTATCCCTATCAACATCTCTATAAATCCTAACATTATGGAAAATGTGCATAACAACGTAAACTGCTCTCATGAGGAGATTGCGATCTATACAGCCTTGTTTAAGGAATTATTTGACGTTTTTTCCTGGTCATATGAGGAGATTCCAGGCATTGATCCATCTATAGTTGAGCACAAAATCGAAACATACCCTGATGCTAAACCCACTCGGTAAAATTTGAGACCTGTCAACCCGCGTAAAGCGGCGGTAGTAAAGGCTGAAGTTGAGAAATTTCTAAAAGCCGGTTTCATTTATCCCATGGCTTTGACAGAATGGGTATCCAACCCTATTCCTGTTGACAAAAAGTAAGGGACCATACACGTGTGTACTGAATTTCAAGATTTAAACAAAGCCTGTCCTAAGGACAACTATCCCACGCCATATATAGATCAAATTATTGATGGTTGCGCAGGAAGTGAAGTATTTTTGTTTATGGATGGTTTCTTCGGATATAATCAAATTCAAATTAAACCGGAAGACTAGCATAAAAAAAACTTTTATTTGTCCTTGGGGTACCTTCGCGTATAAGAAAATTCCCTTTGGATTGAAAAACGCTAGGGAATCCTTTCAGCGAGCAATGAGTTTTGCCTTTCTTGATATTAAAGACATTGTCAAACCCTACCTTAATGACCTGACAACACATTCTCGTAAGAGGATCAATCACCCAGATCACTTGTGTTTGATTTTTGAACGATGCAGATACTATAAGATTTGCTTGAATCCCCACAAGTGCGTTTTTTGTGTCGATTTAGGGAGACTGCTTGAATTCATTGTTTCTAACAAAGGAATTTAGGTGGATCCTTTGAAAGTTGAGGCCATTGTAAATCTTCCTCCTCCTCGTTCTATTAGGCAGCTTTAGAGCCTGCATGGGAAGTCTAATTTTCTTCAACATTTTATTGTAAATTATGCCAAGATAACTAAAGGTTTCATGCACCTGTTAAAATAGGACACCCCATTTTTATGGGATGAAATTGCACAACTCGCATTCGAGTTATTAAAAAAATCTTTGTTGTCAGCACCATTATTGCATCTGCCAGATTACTCTAGGGATTTTATATTGTATCTAGCCGCATCTGAGTTGATTGTAGGGGTAGTCCTAGTCCAGGAGGACGATAAGCTCCAAGAGCATGTCATCTACTATCTCAGCCATGCTTTAGCTGGACATGAACTTAGGTATTCCCACGTCAAGAAGTTGGCCTTAGTAGCTGTTTATGCTGTTCAAAGGTTACGTCACTACATCTTACTAAGGACTACGGCAGTAGTGGCAGATGTTAATAATTTTCATTATGTTTTGTCTCGACGGATAGTTGGAGGCAAATTCAATAAATGGATAGTCATTCTCCAAGAGTTTGACTTGAATTTTCAATCCGCCAAATCCAAAAAATCCTTAGTTTTTGCTGAGCTTATTGCAGAATTTCCAGTAGAGGAAGATGTAGACATTGAAGAAGACTCATTCCCAGATGAGCATATCTTTTTGATTTCCACCTCTAACCCCTAGTACAGAGATATACTTATCTATCTCTAGACTTTGAAGTATCCTGCAGCTTTCTCATAGGAAGAACGACGTAAACTACGCCTACATGCCAAGAACTACCTCATTATAGGAGATACTTTATATCGTAGGGGGTAGATTCCATTTTTCGCCGATGTCTTACCCACGAGGAAGCGGAGATTGTCCTAAATGATGCCCATAGTGGAGCGTGTGGGGGTCATTTATTTGGGTTAGCAACGGCCCAGAAGATATTACGTGCCGGTTATTTCTGGCCCACGGTCTTTAAAGATTGTGTGGAAGATGTGAAGCACTGTCATCCTTGTCAGCTTTACACCAGAAAGATGTAGTCGCATCCTGCTCCATTATTTCCCATCATCTCAGTGGGCCCCTTCATGAAGTGGGGGATTGATTACATGACATCTAACCTAGCCTCAGCTAGAGGGTACAAATATGTCATTGTCACTATAGATTATTTTACGAAATGGGCAGAGGCAATGGCCACCTTTAAAGCTGAGGGGGAAATTGCAGCTTTTTTCATGTTCAATCAAATTATCGCACGATTCGGTATACCTAAAGTGACTGTCACTAACCATGGAAGTCATTTCCAAAATAGCATGATGACTGAATTGACCACTATGCTAGGATTTAGAAAAGAACATTCATCTGTTAGAATAATCAACCCATAGTTAGCTACCTTAGACATTAATTATCTCCATTTTTGTCTTATTTTCCTAGTTTCCATATTCCACTCTATGCAAGTTGTCCTCCACATGTCCTAGATGGTCAAACTTGCTGAAACTGAGTTATGGAGTGCTTGGAAAATATCTTGGAATCATTTTTGCTTTATTCCTGGCCTTCCTAGTGCATATCTGCTTTTTCTACTTTATTGCTGATTTTACTGAGTTTTAAGGCAATTGGGAAAGTTTGACTAGGTGAAGTTAACTTGTTTCTTGTCCCCATCATCCTCCACTCTTTTCTCCTAATTAAAGCATGTATGATTTGTACTTCCATCACCTATTAGCCTCCCTAATTGATTTTGCCAATTTGTGAGCTCCTAGACATATTTGGAAGTTGCTTTATGCACCAATGGGGAATTTGCTTAGTTTTAGTAAGCCTGCTTTTGACCAATTCGAATGGAATCCCAATGCATTTGAATGTCTCATGTAATTATTTATTGTGGCAGCCTATGACTTCACAAGGTTGGCTATTGTACACTTATTCAATACAGATTAGTGTTATGCTCCATATTCAGTCTCCTTTGTGTGTAATCTACATGTGTAATTGGCAATTTTTGTGAGTGTAATTGTTCTAACACCTGGGTTCAATTTTTACATGGTATCAGAGCCTTTGTAGATCAATTTATCTCCTTCCATATTTTTATTGTAGGTTCAACATCATTGACTGGGAGCATTCTGCTTATTGAAGGGACAATTTCTGAGCTATGGATCAATCTCAGAAGATCATCTTGACTCCATTTAATTTGTTTGAATAGAAAGCAGGGATGGAGATACTTTTGAGAGAGAAAGGCCTCTACAGAGTGACTATGGTAACAAAAGCAGATCCCAATGGAGTTGTAGAGAAAATTAAATGGCACAACAAGAGGGATGAGGCCTATGGTCTCCTGTGTCTGAGCATATCCAGAGACCTCCTTTTCAATCTTGATGGATTGCCATCACCAAATAAAGTATGGGAGAAGATTTTTGAGATTTTTGGTAAAATAGATGAGATGAGAGGACATCAAATCGAGAATGAATTGATCTCCTTGAGTCCCAACAGCTTCGAATCCCTGCAACTCTACTTTTCCAAGTTTAAAGCCCTTGTTTTGCAGCTAAAACAATGTGGAATTGAAAAGAAGGAGGAGAAACTTGTTTTGGCCATACTCTTGAAGCTTGGCCCTAACTATTCAGTGTTTGTTTCGACTTTCCATGCCACCAAGTTGACAGCTCGAGGAGCCCCAAGTTTCCAAGAAGAACCCCCAAAAGAAGAAGAACAAAGGAGAAATGAGCAAGTGCGCATACTGCAATAAGGGCAATCATCCTAAAATATCCTGCATGAAGAAGCAAATTGACATGCTGACCCAACTCCTGGAGAAGAATGGCATCTCCCTTCCTGATAGCTCAAAGAAGAGGGAAGGAGGATCAAATTCAGAAGACAAAGAGAGAGTTCATGCATTGGTTGCTAGCACATCAAGCTCATCTAGTTTCATCATTGATTCTGGAGCTTTAAGACATATGGTTTCGACCAAGGAGGCATTCACCTCACTTGACATGTCAAAAGGTCCACCAATAGTACTGGGCAAAGGGAGGATTGATCTTGACCATGGTAAGTTCAGCAATGTATTGTATGTTCCAGGTCTTGCCTCTAACCTCTTGTTAGTGTATCAGATGACCCACACAGGGTCTCTAAAGAAGGTCATATTCTCCCCTGATGAAGTTGAGATCACAGAGATCTCAAGTGGTAAAGTCATTGCAAAAGGAGTTGCAAATCACACTTTGAAGGTATACATGTTCTCACATTTTCTACCCTACTCAAACCCCTCTGCTCTTCTGATTCATGCTAATGAGGCAAGCAAGATTTGGCATGAAAGATTTGGCCATCTTAACTATAAGTATCTTTCTAATCTTAGTGAAAAATAAATGGTCATAGGGTTACCAAAGATTAAGTTTTCCAAAGGAGTCTGTCAAGGTTTCATATTAGGAAAACAACCAGAGCATAAATTTGAGAAAGCTAGTCAGGAGATAACCTCTGCACCTCTTGAGTTGATCCACAGTGATGTTGCTGGCCCATTTCCTCATATGTCAATGAGTCAATCCAAATATGCATTGACATTCATAGATGGATTTTCCAGGTACTGCTGGGTTTACTTCCTGAAGCATAAGTCTAAAGTTTTTGGCCTCTTCAAAGTATTTAAGGCTTTGGTTGAAAGCCAGTCTGGGAGGAAACTCAAGGTCCTCAGATCTAAAAATGGTGGTGAGTATGTCAAGTATGAGTTCATTCAATATTGTGTAGAAGCAGGTATTCAGATGCAGCTTTCTATCCCTTACACACCATAGCAAAATGGTGTTGCTGAGAGGAAGAATAGATCATAGAAAGAGATGGCAACTTGCATGATGGAGGCTAAGAATTTGCCACCAAAGTTTTGGGCCGAAGCTATAAACTATGCAGCCTATATATAGAATAGGGTGCCTCATAAACAACTTGATGGTATGACTCCTTTTGAAGCATGGAGTGGGCACAAGCCAGATGTGACCCATTTCAGGATTTTTTGATCAAGGGCTTGGGCTAGAATTCCAATAGAAAAGAGGAAGGATTTACAGCCCCAAAGCCAAGAGTGTCTATTTGTTGGGTACTATAAATATTCAGAATGGTACAAGCTGATCAATTTGAGCACAAACAAAACCTTCATTGAAAGGAGTGTTCAGTTCTAAGAAGATCCTTTAGCAGCAGTTGAAGTTGGAGAGTCTTCTTCACCACCAGAACCACTGAATGTAAGTGAAGAGATAAATGAGTTTGTTGATTCTGATATGTCTGATAATGATGATTTAATTCCATATCCTAATAGTCCTACAAGACCAAAATGGGCAGCAAATACCATTCATGCAGCTGAGGAACTAGCTAGAAATCCTAGTGATTCTAGGAGGACTAGATCTCAGTTTAAGAGTGCCTTGTGTATGAAAGACCCTTTGTTTGCAGAGAAATGATATATAATGGTTGAATCAGATCCATATACATATGAAGATGTAGCACATGATCCAATATGGCAAATAGCCATGAAAGAATAATTCAGCTCACTGCAGAAGAACAACACTTGGGAGCTGGTTGATCTTCACCCAGGGAGGAAGCTAGTTCAATGTAAGTGGGTTTTCAAAACTAAGTTTGCTGCTGATGGTTCACCTTTGAAAAATAAGGCAAGATTGGTAGCCAAGGGCTACTGACAGGTACATGGTATAGACTACAATGAGACCTTTGCACCAGTGGCAAAGATGGAATCCATCAGGCTAGCCTTAGCCATTGCAGCTTCGAAGCAGTGGGAGGTACATCACATGAATGTGAAGTGTGCTTTCCTGAATGGAGATCTTACTGAAGAGATTTAAATGCAGTAGCCTCAAGGATTTGTTACTAATCCATCTCTTGTGTGCAGGCTAAAGAAATCATTGTATGGGCTTAAGCAAGCCCCTAGGGCTTGGTATGCCAAGATTGATGGCTTTCTGCTATCATTGAGTTTTGTTCGATGTAAGTCTGATCCTAATGTTTATTTGAAGATGATTTATGGTTCTTTGATGATTATTGTCTTGTATGTGGATGACCTTCTCATTACAAGAAGCTCAAAGGATGAAATTGTCTCCTTGAAGGATGCAATGAACCATGCATTTTCTATGACTGATTTGGGGTTTTGAGCCAATTCTTGGGTCTCAAGATTGCTCAAACCAAAAATAGAATAAAATTACATCAGTCCATGTATGCTTTGGATTTTATGAACAAGTTCAACATGAAATATTGCAAGCCAAGAAAGACTCCCTTCCTTTCAAGAGTTAAGCTTGAAGAAGTATATTCTTCACCTATGGTAAATAATACACTGTATAGGCAACTGATTGGGTGTTTACTGTACCTTACACATAATTGACCTGATATTTCTTATGCAGTAAGTGTGGCTTCAATATACATGGATCAACCTCATGAGATCCATTGGAGAGCAGCCAAAAGGATCCTTAACTTTGTTCAGGGAACAAGGACTCATCAAATCTTCTACAAAGCTAAAACTGATCTTGATTTGATTGGGTTTACTGACAGTGATTGGGAAGGTGACAACACAGATCAAAATTCAACATCAGGATATGTGTTCACACTTTCTGAAGGACCAATCAATTGGTCAAGAAAGAAACAGAGTGTCATTGCACTCTCATCTATAGAAGCAGATTACAGAGGAGTTGTAAATGCATCAACTCAATGTTTATGGTTACAGGGGTTACTTGGTGAGTGTGGCTTCGAATCAGAATACTCAACTACTATCTATTGTGATAATCAGAGTACCATTCGAATCTACAATGATCCAATTCATAGACAAAGAACCAAACACATTGAGTTCCATATGCACTACATCAAACAGCTTGTGGATGATGGCACCATTCACCTACTCTTATGTTCATCTTCAGAACAAGTAGCAGACATCTACACCAAAGTTTTTTGTGAGAAGACTTTCAGAAATCTCAAATCACTGCCGGGGATTGTTGATCATGCTGTGAAGCATGATTGATGACAATATTTTCAAATTTTGTTTTACTGTCCATGTTTAAGGGAGGATTTTTCCCACTAGGTTTTTGCCTCTTCCCTTGGTTAAATGGACATGCAGTATGTAAAGGGTGACTAAGCCTTGTTGCTAGGCCCTTTTATTTTCTAATATTTTACTCATAATTCAAGCTTAAGGGGGGGTTTTAGAATAATCAGCCCATAGTTAGCTACCTTAGACATTAATTATCTCCATTTTGTCTTATTTGCCTAGTTTTCATATTCCATTCTATGCAACTTGTCCTCCACATGTCCTAGATGGTCAAACTTGCTAAAACTGAGTCATGGAGCGCTTAGGAAACCTCTTGGAATCATTTCTGATTTATTCCTGGCCTTCCTAGCGCATATATGCTTTTTCTGCTTTATTGTTGACTTTACTGAGTTTTAAGGCAATTGGGAAAGTTTGACTAGGTGAAGTTAACTTGTTTTTTGTCCCCATCATCCTACACTCTTTTCTCGTAATAAAATCATGTATGAGTTGTCCTTCCATCACCTATTAGCCTCCCTAATTGATTTTGCCAATTCGTGAGCTCCTAGATAGATTTGGAAGTTTCTTTATGCACCTATGGGGGATTTGCTTAGTTTTAGTAAGCCTGCCTTCAACCAATTCGAATGGCATCCCAATGCATTTGAATCTCTCATGTAATTATTTATTTTGGTAGCCTATGAATTTACAAGTTTGGCTATTGTACACGTATTCAATACAGATTAGTGTTCTACTCCATATTCAGTCTCCTTTGTGTGTAATTTGCATGTGTAATTGGCAATTTTTTTGAGTGTAATTGTTCTAACACCTGGTTTCAATGTCCACATCATCTTCATTCTATCCTCAAGCAAACAGTCAAGTTGAGGCTGTTAATAAAATGTTGAAAACTATCCTCAGACATACTATTAATGCAGCCCGTTCCAATTGGCATATCATGCTATATCATGCACTTTGGGCATATCGAACCAATGTTAAAACTTCTACATGGTTTTCTCCCTTCCAACTTGTTCATGGAGTGGAATCCGTTACCCCGATTGAATGTGAAATCCCATCCTTAAGAATTTCTATTCATGTGTTACCTGATACGACTGAGCTAGAAGAACGTCTATTACATTTAGAACATCTAGATGAATAGCGTAGAGATGTGTTGACAGTAAACCAGGCTCATAAAAATAGGGTTAAAAGCCAATACGATAAATCGGTCAAGCCTCAGATTTTCTCTGAAGGGGAACTTGTTTTGCTCTGGGACCAAGACAAAGTACCCCTGGGGGCAGGAAAATTCAGGTCTATGTGGTTGGGGCCTTATGTCGTGTCAAAGGTGTTAAAGAAGGGCGCATATGAATTGATTGATTTTAATGGGAATAAGCTGTCTAAGCCTAAAAATGGGCTCTATCTGAAAAAGTACTATGCTTAGGCTTAGTAATTTTTCCTATATCTTATTGTATGTATTTTTATGTACAATAGTTCATCGGTTTGTGTTTTTTATACCATATACTAGTTGTTATAGATATATTCTGAGTGGTTCATAGGTTTCGCTGATGGTGCCAATCGCCACACTTGTAATTTGGATTCAACTGCATGGGTCATTTATTCGCCCCCAGGACACTTAGTTGCCTCAGGAGGCGCTTGCTTAGGTCCTGCTACTAATAATGTCACTAAATATAGGGCTGTCATTGAGCTTCTATGGGATGCTTTGTCTTGTGGTATCACTCAATTGGAAGTCCGACTGGACTCTCAACTGGTGGTTTCCCAGCTCAATCGGGCTTATCAGGTGCGGAACCCTATTCTATTACATCAGTTTATGCAAGTTAGATTATTTGAAAGAAATTTTGAGTTCATTACATTCAATCATATTCCAACAAATCAAAATTCATTAACTGATGCATATGCTAATTATATCTTGGATTGGCATTTAACACATTTTACATAAAAATATACAGCAGACACATTAAAAAAATTTGTAAATAAACTAGCAATATATATATATATATATGAATATCTATCCATATAGATAGGTCGAGTCTCTGATCCTCAGATCCATTCATAACTGTATAATATGCAAAAAATATACAAAACATGGATCAAAGTCCATAAAATGATCCTAAGTCTAAGCTTGATCGCCCTGGTCACTTGGACCACCCTGGTCCCCTGATCACCCTGCGCTCGGGCTTCTTCAGCCTCCTCGGCTTCAGTAGCCTCAACAACATCTATATACACAAGTACTGCTCTGGTTACTCGCCTCAGAAGGCGTATCCAGATAGGTGGTACAGAAACCATTAACTCCTGCATGATGGCAGGGATGTGATCAATCCATAAGGTAGGTACTTTCTGGGTAAGCCTGGCCAGCTCACCCTCAAGAACCCTAATCAAACCCTGGTCTTCTCCCATAACAGGATGCACATACATGCATGGATGCCCAACAGGGAGGACTGGTCCAATATCTGCATTTTGTCATTTTAAAAGGATTAGAAATTTTATACATATGTATATATCTATATAATTAAAATTCATAAAAATTTAAAAAAAAATGAAAATAAAAATTTACCTAACTCTCCCCATTCTCCTCCTGGAGGGAGGACGAGGTCGGTATCACCTCAGAAATCTAATCCAGCATATGGAAACTGATCCAAGGCTGGAAACTGTCGCTCTCAACAAAAATAGAAGTCATCATCATAGACACTTTGGACCGATCCACCACCTCCCTGGCGGAGGAAGATATCTCCCCACCTACTCAGCCTAGGCTGACAGGGAGAACGAACTGGAAATGGTACTGCAGGACTCAAACCTGACACTTTCTCAAAGAAAAAGGATACTAACATGCTGAGATAACCAAAATTCTTCCTCGTTCCTCTTTTGCAGTCAGAGAGCTATTTTCTCATTATCGGGATCACTCCTGAGGACCAGTCATATAGGGCTCCCTGTATACAGTCTACTTCTAGTCTCATTTGGTTCCGAGTTGCAAGGTGAAGTGATGATGACCCTGCAACCCTCACTATAGTGCTCACAAATACCTGTAAAGGAAAGTTGCGAATGTGAACAATAGGGATGGAGCTACCCCTCTTTTGAGTGCCTGACTCGTAGTATATGTCTATATAGTTCTGTACACTTGAGGGTCAGCACCTCTACTGGTACCTTCCAAGTTCACCAGAGCTCCCCGTCATGATAAACCGGAAATGAAATAGACATCCTCCGATGTAATCTCTAAAAAATCACCTTGAAGGTCAAACATGCCCATATCATGATCCCAATAGTTTATCAAAAACTCTAAGAGGCAGACATTTGACCGCATAGGTGAGGCACATAAAAAATTTAATAACCCACTTTGACGTAAAACATTCACTGTGGGGGAATCATGAAGAGCTTCTTGGTCCATGTCTTCATGTTCCCTCTCCCTCCACTCAAACGCCATCTTTCAATCTAATAAACAAGCAATTGAAATCTATTAGATTCATATAAAATTTGAATTTTTTGACCCTATACATTCTTTTGAATTTGAATTAGTGGCAGCATGTCATCCTTGAACATAACACTCTCTGTCTTTTCTGATACTCATGTATTAGTGTTCACTTTTAGTTCAACTATTACTTCGAGTTTCTCACTCCTCCTCTTGTCAGTTCTACCTAGGGAATCTGATCATGTCTCCTACATGACAGATAAGTTTAGTTTTCCTATCTGCAAAGTTAAAATCTGCCTTGGGTCATGTTTGTGTCATGCTCACTGTTCAAGGACTTAACCCTGTATTTGATCTATATCCTGATTCCATCATTGTCATATCCGTTACTACTTGTGTCTCCCTTCCTTTACCCAGTTCCTAGTCACTTCTGTGATCCGTTGGAGGATCTATTTCCTTCCTTATCAGGGTATGGTTCTGTATCAGCACTTCCTAACGACGAAGACCTAGAGTTTTGACGATAGTACCTTAGGATTCACTTTCATTATTGGTGAATTCCTTTGCTTCAGTTGTCAATTATCACCTATTGGTTGACAATCTGTTCAATCCTATCCATGTTCGACTTCAATATCATCTGTTCACATGGCTTGGATTGTACTGGTTCTTTGGGATTTTTTGATGAAGACCTTAAGTTCATATCTATGGACTAAGTTGCGCAATATTATGTTGTGGTCACTTATACAACTTCCAGATCTTTGAAGATTCATCATCATTGTATATTATGGCTTCGATCCACCTTTGTAATATACGTGGTCTTGTACTCGTACTATATGATGTATTCAAATATTGTAAAATATCTAGTGTTCCAGTATATTGAACATAGCATCCTCAGATATGACTTTGTATATGACATTATTATGTATTTGTTTCAGGTAGTACCTCTGCTCCATTGGACTTCTGAGTTCTCCAAGATAATGATTATAATGTATTTCGGCCATCGTTTCCCTCTGACCTCACACATTAAAGGCATCTGTTATCAACCCAAATGGCACTTCTCCATCCGAGTGCCAACATTCCTTATGTTGGTACACAAAAGGATATCTTAGGATTGAAGTTTTCTAAAACACTATAGATGGGCATGACATGAGATGCATTTACCTTTCAACCAGCGTGCCATATTTTTATCTAAGTGTTGAATGGCATACGTGACTATCTTCATTTCAACTCGCGTACGTGACTATTCCCATTGAAAACTCGCGTATTGTATGCGACTATCTCCATTGCAACCCGCACACATCAGCATACGCGGGTTTCCTTTAAGCAACTCGCATGTCATACATGGGTTGCCTATATTAATAGTCGCATACATCTTGATTCGACATTTAAAAATATAAATCACGATTAATGGAGATTAGTTGGGCTCTAATCATTAAGCACCCCAACTATCTCAACCTCCTCAACCTTTGTAACCACTCTATTTCCCAAAGTATAAATAGAGGCCTTGGGGAGGGCATTCATGAATCAAGTTTAGAGAGAAAAGTTATGTTGGTGGTATATCTTTAGAATTCTTGGAGCAGCAGAACTCAGAGTCCTTTGGTTACAGAGGAGTCCTTGTCTCAGGCATTGGGTTGTACTCTTATCTCATTCACTGATTGTTAATAAAGAGAATTCTTCTTCCAACATTGTGTTGAGTCTCTTTCCTGTATTTCGGTTGATCAATATATTCAATTATGCACTAGATATATTGTTTATCTGACCTGTCATATATACATGTATAAGATTGTACTTGAAGAATTTGCTCTTTGCAGGTGAAGGATGTGCATCCTTGGAAGCTTTGGAGAGAAGCAGAGCGGAAGAAGATCAATCTTAGATCAACAATTGGTAATCGGGTGAGTCAAGTGTTTCTTCCTATTTCCTTTCTGTACTTTATTAAAGCTAATTGTCTGCAAGGTTAGAAGTAAGTTGGTAACCCTAGACCCTAGGTTAGAAGGGTGTTTAATCCTGAACAATAGTATGACTAGTTGAGACTTCAATGTTTTTGAAGGAATGATATTTTTGACATCTTCGAACTAGTTTATACCCTAAGTTATGTTTTGCTTGAGTGGGATCATCGATTCATTTCAAAATATCTATGCCCTTACATTGTATAGAATTTTTTTTGTTTCTTGGATTGAATGTTTGTGCTAAGTGTTGTCCTTGAGAGTATATTATCTTGTTTACTTGGATAATTGTATAATGAGATTAGTTAACACCTCCTCCTTGAAGGACAGCTCAAGTATGCTTGTGTGTTTCAGCTTGTAGATCTCCTTATATTTCTACTTGGGCATCTTCTTTTATTGTGCTTCTTGTATTTCATTTTCTATTCTTTATTTTAATGGACACTCTTCCTAAGAGGGTTTAGTACCCATAATCTATTCACTTACCTCTTCTTTTGATGTCCGAAAGAGTGGAGAGGGGGTGTTTCTTAAAAGGGACACAACTCAATAATTTTACAGAAGCGTAAACAATTAAATAGTTATCTTTAGAATGTTAGAGAGTCGAATGTCTATTTGTATCTGTGTTGCTGTATAATTGAAAGATGAGTTTGAGAGAAGTGATCAGTCTAAGACGTAGTCCCTTCTTATCTTAAAAATACAAAGGTAATTTTGAATGTCCAGAAAGTTAAAGATGAGACCTGTTGAGGACTCAATGCTTCCTTCCATTTGTAAATAAGTGTAATAACCTCACCTGGTCTTTGTAGCATTTTTGAAAAGCATCAGTTGAAAATATCATTAATAGTAATGTTAATAGGAAAGATGGCCTTCATAAAACCCTTATACCCTTAAGTATAAAACTCCCTACTTCAATAGTTAAATATATGATGTCATCATTTAAAAGTTAATAAATGTATTAATCTTAAATAATTGACAGAAGACATTTGTGACGTGAACACGTTATCTATCTATGTAGAAACTCTTCCAAAGGAATATATTTTTAATTTTGCATATCCCTTAGCCTAGTGGATTTGCAGTCTAGGTTGAGGGTGGCCTCTCGGACAGAGAACCAGTTGGTTCGGAGGAAATTTGAAGTCAAACCTTCATTTTCCATAGTCACTTGAGTTTATTTGGTTCATACAAGTCTCTCAACTTTTGATGTCATTTTTTTTTAAATGACTAAATGCCAACTTATATGTATTCCTTTGTGCATGCAAAATATCAAAGCTTTTACTTGGTTTATTGTTATATTTACTCCTTAGCTATGTGCAATGTTATGTTTTAAATGCTTATGAGAAGGGTAGCACCTAAGGACATCATCTCTAGTGGTTATCTAGTATATCTCACAAGTTAAAGAAAATGACGAATGTTGATGTAAAAGTACCTTTAAATGGAGACATTATTAGTATGTGGAGATTAACATGATTTAATGCTCATATACAAGTTTAATGTGATGTTTATATAATTTTACTAGAAGAATAAATATGATCCAAGGGTGTGATAAATCATTTCATGGGATAATAAGCTACTCTTTGATAAGTATCGTAATTTAACTTATGTTATCGTCAAAGAAGATAAAAATTAAGTCATAAGGTTAACACAAATTATTAAGTTAATATTAAAGATATATTTTTACCGGTTGAATGTTATAAGTATTCAATAAATAGCAGAAACGATCCTTGATATTAGGAGGTTGTGTGTTGACATGAAGCCATGTTGTATTTAAGTTACTTCTATGCATTTAGATACATTAAAGTGTAAACTTTCTATATATAGATTGTGTATTTAGTGCTAAGGTTTGTTGTAGTTATAGTGTAGCCATACACCTAGATTCCTCAAAGATAAGCATAGTTATGTGAGAAGACCTGATGCTAGGAACTAAAGGAGTGCGGATTAAAATATTTAGATAAATAGTGCCTTGGAATAAGGTTTGTAAATTGATGGGATTAGTAAGTGGTAATTTGAATTTTGTGAAGAGTTACTCCTAAACATTTAAATGAGTAAGCGTAGTTAAATGACATTATCTTATGCCAATTCTTAATTATAATAATTGTAAGAGGTTTACGTTTTAAGGATAAAAATTATGTACTTCATAAAGTCTAGCCAAGTAACTTTCATATGTTATTGATGGGCCTTATAAAGTAAGGGACTTAAATCATCCTATAACTAAGTTATTAGAATTAATATACTTGTATTCTTTTTGTCATTTGTAAAGATATAGTACGGAATTTATCAATGATTTACCATTAATGCAAGCAATGGTACTAACTTAATTGAGTTGTACAAAAAAATACCATGAGAATTTTGGGTTTGTTACAGAAATATTTTGTTTCTTCCATACCTCCAATTTTTTTCTGTTATTAATTTTTTTGTAAATGTTACTTGTCAATTGTATATTGAGTAAAAAAAAGAATTACACATCTTTTTGATACTAGGATGTAGAAAGACCTTCTAGTAAACTCAATAATTAAGAAAGAAGATAGTTGTAAATATATGTGCATGTTTAGCTAAAGTAAATAATATTGAATTGGAAAATTTACATATATGGAGCATGTATTCTATTCAAGAGTGCAAACAAATAATAAAGTTGAAAAAACCAATAATATTTGAAATGATACCATGAAATACATCCCATCATGTTGATATCTAACAAAAATCTCTTATATATAAATATGAGCCTTATCATAATTATGTTTTTAAAGACCAAATAGGAATAATAGTGCAATGGCTTCAATTACTTGTAAAATAAAAATATAATTCAAAATAAAGGATAGATATTATCCTAGAAGCATTTTACTACTAAATTGATTTTAAAATACAGAAGTTTAAAAAATAAATAAATGATAGTTTGAAAAAAAAAAATTTAATCATTTTCCATTTAGCTCTATTATTTGTTTGCACTTTTGACTAGAAAAGATGTTCCATATATGCAAATTTTCCAATTCAATATTATTTACTTGAGATAAAGATACACATAGTTACAACTATATTTTTCCCTTGTTACGTGAGAGGCGTATGGAATGAAAATAGTTACGTGGTAGGTGTATACAATCAACGTACGGTGGTGGTTACCGGGTTTTTGCGATTTTTAATAAATAAATGATTGGATTCTAAAGGTTCCCAGAATTCTAGGTCGTCTCCAAGATCGAAGGATTCATATTCAAATGAATTAACTTCTGTACATATTTTATTCAAATAGTTGCAATCATTATTTCAAACAAATTTATGGTTATTTCAATCATTTCACATCATAGGAGGATAACTATAGTGGGGTAGTTTAAATAATCCCATGGGCCATAAATGAAACCACCAACTGTTTTCAAAATCTTCCCTTTCAAACCAGTCTGTTTCCAATTAGACATTCATCAATTTGCATGGATATTTTGAGACACTTACACAATGAATCTTGAGATGAGTAAAATACAAGAAATATAGGAAATTGAATGACCTTTCCAAATATATAATTTTTTTCTATTGAAAATGTATATTTTTTAATGGGCACTTTTTTATTTTTTGGACAAATTATAAGGTATATGTTTTTGTGGGTGCAGCGTTTGAGTGAATAAATGATGGAATTAACTTACGAAAATCAGTATACATATAAAGAACATATAGTACTAGTGCACGCCTATTTTTCCAATAATAAAAATAATATTTTTAATTATCTAAGAGATCAAACCTCGAAAATAGTACGTCAATTGTGGGTGCAGCTTTTGAATGTTTTAATGCAATTATTTAGAAATAGTTTTTTTATAGCATGTAGAACTCGGTGTTCTTTAGTGCGCCATACAAGTTTTTTTTTAAATGGTTGAGAAACGAAAGAGATATGGACGAAACACTAACAATGTGTTTTTTGAGTTGAGGAGTGATGATAGAAGATAAATAAGAAAAAAATTGAAAAATAAATGTATTCTTGTTAAAATTTACATATTTGGAATCTGCAAAAAAAATCATATCTGTTTCTAAAATCTCATAAAAAATAGAGGTGTGCAGCATAATCAGACGAATGGCTAAACATGAGCATACTGAAAATTTGGATATAGTGTTGAATTAGCCATGGTTTACCATACTCCAAGGCATAGACATGTTGAATCCGAAGCAAAGTACAAAGTAGACACATAGGCATAAGAATTCCATGCAAGCATGGGACTAGGCTCAGCCTTATCATTTGGAGGGGATACATAATTTTTTAATTTAAACAAACCGGGAGCGCGTTTTATTGAGGCAAAACGAGAGTGTGTTTTAGTGAAGCAAAATAGGAGTGCGTTTTAGTATAGTACAACGTGCGCGCATTTTTAAATACTAAAATGAGTGTTTGTTTTGTCAATTATACCAATACTTTTATTATTTTATGCCGCCCCCCCGGCTCCCCTCTTCCCCCTAACTCTTACTAACCCCCCCTCCTCTTCTCCCTACCTCTAATCCCCCCTCCTCCTCTCCCTACCTTTAAACTCCACTCCTCTCTCTTCCAAACACCCCACTACCCCATTTGTTCTTTCTCTCTCTCTCTCTCTCTCACGCCTATGTCTCCCCTTACCACTAACACTTGTATGTCCCCTTTCCCCCACTTTTAAACCCATAACCCTCTCTCTCTACCTCTAACTCTTAAACAACTCCTATTGTTCTATATCTAATCACTTAGCCCTCCCCCCCACCACTTTTATTATTTTATGCCCCCCCCCCCTGACTCCCCTCTTCCCCCTAACTCTTACTAAGCCCCCCTCCTCTTTTCCCTACGTCTAATCCCCGCTCCTCCTCTCCCTACCTTTAAACTCCACTCCTCTCTCTTCCAAACACCCCACCGCCCCATTCGTTCTTTCTCTCTCTCTCTCTCTCTCATGCCTATGTCTCCCCTTACCACTAACACCTGTATGTCCCCTTTCCCCCATTCCTACAACCATAACCCTCTCTCTCTCTACCTTTAACTCTTAAACACCCCCTATTGTTCTATCTCTAATCACTTAGCCCCACCCCCTCCACCGAAACCCCTAAACCTCCCTTCATCTCTCCCTCTCTCTCTCTCTCTTCCTCTCTCACACACACATGCATCCCCCCTAGAACCTCTCTCTCACTCCTAACACCTAAAACCTCTCTCTCCACTCTTTCTTTATCCCCAACTCATCCAACTACAATTAGCCCCCAACCCTCTCTCTCTCTCACACACACACATAGACACCCACATCACACATCCATAGGTCACCCACTATGACTAACATCCCCCCTCTTCCCCCCAATTCTTATTAATCCCCCA
>LPNX010662509.1:25802-82948 GCA_001517045.1 Pseudotsuga menziesii
TCTCTCTCACACACATACATCCTATGTCTCCCCTTATGACTAAGGACCCCCCCATTTTGCACATTTTATTAAAGAAAAACAGGAGCACATTTTATTGAAGCAAAACAAGAGCACGCTTTATTGAGGAAAAACAGAAGCGCGTTTTATTGAAGCAAAACGAGAGCGCGTTTTATTGAAGAAAAACAGGAGCACGTTTTATTGAAGCAAAATAGGAGCGCATTTTTACAAGGTAAAACAAGAGTGCGTTTTTGTGTACTATCCTAATTGGCATGCATATTGGTAGCCTTGGGACTAGGATTGGCAGGGTCGAGATTGCTTGAGATGATTTCTATTTTATGGATCAAGAGTGATTGACTTCATTCTACCATTGCATTTAAAAGGTCCCTCAACTTTGTGCACTCACCCATTAATTGAACCATTTTGGATTGAATCGTTGGTGTCAGTTGAGGTTAAAAAAAGTAGATTTGTTGCAATCGATAACTTCATACTCCCTTGGGACGATTTAATTTCTTGTTTTGATAATCCATGGATGGGTAATCAAATCTGATACTCTTTAATCCACTTATTTTATTTACAGTTATTAATAATTATTTGGAATGGTAATCACACTCTCCCATCAACTTATTCTAGGTTGAGATGCCCAAATTCTATTGAATCACTTTCCCAATATTTGATTCATTTCATTATCTGTGAACTAGAATTCTCTAGAATTCCATGTTAAGGTTCATATACATTTATGAATAGAACACCATAGGTTGAATTTAGTTAAGCTTCCACATAAAAGTACTAAGTGAAATTGATGTTGCGAGATAATTATATAGTTCTATGTAAATTGACCTGCTCCAAGGGATACATTCCAATTCTATTAGTTTTAGGGTTGGTGCAAGCTAATGTTTGTCACTTAAGACGCGTTTGTTGCAATGGACTTCTGGAAAAACAGAAATCTGAACGTCAAAAATCAATATTAGAGGTACCTACACAACTTTTTGGAATATGGCGTAAGAATATGAAATGTGGACAATCGAATTATTTTCCGGAATATATAACTTTTAACTATGGAAACTAAGTATAAATCCCCAAAAATGAGGTTCTTATAAGGTTGGTATGTTATTTTTTCCCAAAAAATAATGAATATGTTTGTGTTGGTCCACTAGTTTGGTATGCAAATGGTGGAATTTTGTGAAAAATAACTATATAGAGTTGTAGATAACATGTGTGTCTAGTGCAACCTTATTTTTTCATATTTATTTATGTTATATATATATATATTTAATTAAGGAAGTCAATGACGCCCTAAAATGATAAGGTCGAGCATCGGTCCACGATATCTTGGTCTTAACATAGTCAATGAATGGTATTTTCTTTTAGGATTTAGGTCTTTGTGTCTTCTTGTGCAAGTTCTTTTCCATTTTCTAAATAGGCAAACCAATCAAAAGTTATAGCCGAAGCAAATAGCCTACCTTTTGTGTTATATTGACGTTAGTCCATTTAAAATTAAATAAAAAATAAAAAAAAATAGATTTAAATAAAAATTACATATTCAGAATCTATAGACAAAGTTACACAAGTATGTGAATTTTCATTAGCAGAGGACAAGCATGGCATATCCAAATTCATGCACAAAATAGGAGAAGTGGTGCAAAAAATGTTTTATGTCATAAGACAGTCCAAACCACTTGGATTGGAAACCCGAACGTAAAACCAAAGGAGCCGAGTCATCCACCACGTAGGTTGGAAAAAAGGTTCCTGCCAAAATTCTAAATTTAAATCATGCGTGCGCGTAGGTTAAAACGTAACACACATGCACTAGAAGTGCGCTCGCGCTTCTAAGTGAGTGCGTGTTAAGCACACGTGCGCGCATCTATTAAGTGAAAACTTTTTTTTGAACACCCGTGTGCGCATATGTTAAGTTAAAACTTTGTTTTGATTTATTTTCAAGCATTTGCAATGGAAAGATGATGATAAGGAGGAGGATGATGACAATGATGATGATGACTATGATGATGAGGATGATGATGATGATGATGATGATGATGAACAATGATGGTGATGATGATCATCATCACGATGACTATGACTATGATGATGATGATTATGATGATGATGATGATGATTACGATGATGAGGATGATGATGTTGATGATGATGTTGACCATGATGATGATGACCATGACGATCTGATGATGAACAATGATGATGATAATTATGATGACTATGATGACGATGACGACGATGATGACGACGACGACGACGATGATGATGATGATCACGAATAGTATGACTATGATGACAGTGATTATGATGATGATTACGATGATGAGGATGATGAGGACTATGATGGTGATGATAATGATGATGATGATGATGACAATGATGATGACAAGGATGATGAATATGATGATGCTGAGCAGGATGAGGATGATGAGGAGGAGGAGCAGGAGGAGGATGATGACTATGATGAGGATGATGAGGATGAGGATGATGATGATGATGAGGATGAGGATTATGATGATGATGATGATGACGGTGATGATGACGATGAACAATGATGGTGATGATGAGGATGATGATGATGACAATGATGATGATGATGAGGATGAGGATGATGATGATGATGATGACTATGATGATATGATGGTGACGATGATGAGGAAAAATGATGATGATGATGATAGGTTTAGTTGAAACTTTGCTTTGATTTTATTTTCAAGCATTTTCAATGGAATGATGATGATGACCATGACGATGATGATGAACAATGATGATGAGGAGGTGGAGGATAATGACAATGATGATGATGACTATGATGATGAGGATGAAGATGATGATGATGAGGATGATGATGATGATGATGATGATGAACAATGATGGTGATGATGATGACAATAAGGATGATGAATATGATGATAATGATGAGGATGAAGATGATGATGATGATGATGATGATGACGGCGATGACAATGATGATGAAAAACGATGGTGATGATGATGTTGATGATGATTATGATGACGACGATGATGACGACGATGATGAGGAACAATGATGATGATGATGATGATGAGGAGGATGCTGAAAATGATGATGGTGAGGATGATGATGATGATGATGATGATGGGGATGATGATGATGATGACCAATGATGGTGCTGATGATGAGGATGAGGATGAGGATGATGATGATGATGATGATGACTATGACTATGATGACGATGATTAGGATGATTACAATGATGATTACGATGATGATGATGATGATGTTGTTGATGACGATGATGATGATGATGATGAACAATGATGTTGATGATGATGATGAGGAGATGATGATTATTATGATGACGACAATGATGAGGAACAATGATGATGATGACCACAATGACTATGACTATGATGACGATGATTACGATGATTACGATGATTACGATGATGATGTTGATGATGACAATGATGAGGATGATGAGGATGATGATGACTATGACGATGAACAATGATGGTGATGACGAGGATGATGATGATGAGGATGATGAGGAAGAATGATGATGAAAATGATGATGATGGTGATGATGATGACAATGATGATGATGCCTATGATGATGATGATGACAATGAAGATGATGATGACGATGATAACAATGACAATGATGATGAACAATAATGGTGATGATGATGATGATGAGGATGATGATGATGATGATGACGATGATGATGAGGAATGATTATGATGATAGGTTTAGTTGAAACTTTGCTTTGATTTTATTTTCAAGCATTTGCAATGGAATGATGATGATGAACAATGATGATGATGTGGAGGAGGATGATGACAATGATGATGACTATGATGATGATGAGGATGGCGATGGCGATGATGATGAATAATGATGGTGATGATGATAATGATGAAGATGATGAGGATGATGATGATGATGATGATGATGATGACTATGACTATGATGACGATGATTATGATGATTACGATGATGATGAGGAGGAGGATGATGACTATGATGATGAACAATGTTGGTGATGATGATGATGATGATGATGATGATGAAGATGATGACGATGATGATGAGGAAAAATGATGATGATCACGATGACTATGACTATGATGACGATGATTATGATGATTATGATGATGAGGATGATGATGTTGATGACGACAATGATGTTGATGATGAGGATGATGATGACTATGATGATGAACAATGATGGTGATGAGGATGATGAGGATGATGATGATGATGATGATGATGAGAAACAATGATGATGATGATGATGATGATGATGATAAGGGTGATGACAATGATGATGATGATGACGATGAGGATGATGATGATGATGACGATGATGACGATGACAATGATGATGAACAATGATGGTGATGATGATGATGGTGAGGAAGAGGAGGAGGAGGATGGGGATGATGATGATGACAACGATGATGAGGAACAATGATGATGATGATGATAGGTTTAGTTGAAAATTTGCTTTGATTTTATTTTCAAGCATTTGCAATGGAATGATGATGACGAGGAGGAGGATGACAATGATGATGACGAGGATGATGACTATGATGTGGATGATGAGGATGATGGTGATGATTATGATGATGATGATGGCGATGATGATGACGACGATGATGAACAATGATGATGGTGATGATGATGATGATGATGATGATGATGATGATGACTATGATGATGATGACGATGATTATGATGATGATGATGATTATGATGACGAGAATGATGATGCTGATGATGATGATGATAACCATGATGATGATGACCATGATGATGATGATTAACAATGATGATGACGACGATGATGACGATGATGATGATCATGATGATAATGAATAATATGGCTATGATGACGATGAGGATGATGATGACTATGATGGTGATGATAATGATGATGATGATGATGATGAGGATGATGACTATGATGATGATGATGGTGATGAGGATGATGATGATGATGAGGAGGAGGAGGATGATGACTATGATGAAGATAAAAATGATGAGGATGATGATGATGAGGAGGAGGAGGAGGAGGAGGAGGAGGATGATGACGATGACGATGATGAAAAATTATGGTGGTGATGATGATGAGGATGACGACTATGATGGTGATGATGATGATGAGGATGATGATGATGACAACGATGATGGTGATGATTGTGATGATGATGATCAGGATGATGACGATGATGACGATGATGAGGAACAATGATGATGATTGTGATAATAGGTTTAGTTGAAACTTTGATTTGATTTTAGTTTCAAGCATTTTCAATGGAATCATGATGATGAGCAAAAAAAAACTGTTCACTATTTTTTTGAAACACAGGGATGAGCGTGCGTCCCTATATGAAATCCTGCAAAACATGTGCACGTGTCCACATACGCGTGTGCGTGTGTCATTAGGAGAACGCATGTGCTCCTATTGTCCACATTGGAAATCCGATGCGTGCGTTTCATTAGGAGTGCGTGCATGCTCCTATTGTCCATATTGGAAATCCAGCGTGTGCGTGTCATTAGGAGTGCATGTGCATGTCATTAGGAGTGCACGCGCGCTCCTATTATCCACATTGGAAATCCGACGTGGAGGTTCATTACTATTGAAGAAGGAGCATGTGCGCACCTCGAGGGGTGCGTGCGCGTTCTTTTTTTTTTCCGCTCGCTTGCTCCCATTGCATCATATTTGGGTAGCAGCTTCTTGTAGGCGCCCTTTAGTTTGAATATGTATGGGACAATCCTCTAGTGGTAGTCAAATATTTTCAAAACTAGATCAATCCATTGCTGCCAAACATTTCCCTTTCTCAAGACTTTGTTGTTTCGTTTTTTTATGGATATTTTTATTTTCTCACTTATTATTCATGTACAGGTCTTGTTGGTGACACCGATGTTGATATGGGTTGATCACTTCATCTAGGAATGGGGTCAATGGTTCGAGGCCTTAAATTTCTATTTTCATGATTCATGGACAATATATGGTGTTTTTTTATATTAAGTGTCGTGATACTTGATCAGGACCTCTACCTCCAGGGTCTGGAGATGGAGGACCTCCAGGATCACCAATGTTAGGAATAGTAATATTAAAGGTCACTTGCATTTATTAGTTAGTTAGTTAAGTAGTTATTTGACCATAATATTTTATGGCCCATGGTTTTATTGTTAGTAGTCCTATAAATACTTGAGTCTAAAAATGAGTAGAAAAAAATATTCACATTGTGTGTTCCATCATCTTCTACTTCTTTTGTTATATCTTTAACATGGTATCAAGCCGTATGGCATGATCCATTCCTTTTGTATTTGGTAATACTTTTCACATAGTGGAAAGCACACACACATGGAGGTTGTGATCGAATCCAAAACACATTGAGGAATTAAGCGTATTTTTTATTTTTCTTCTTTCTTGGAGTGCCGACACATTTTTTCCTAACAAGAAGTGTGTCATCTATGTTAGTTTTTCATCACATTAAGCTAGCATTATGATCTTAGGATCTTTTCACTGAGAGAATAACAAGCACAACAATAAAACATAAGCACATCACAAGAGACAAGAGACACAAACAGTTTTCCTCGGGGAAACCATAAAGGAGAAAACCCCACAACTTCCTCTAAGATAGAATAAACACTAAAACAGTAAGAGATCTCCCAAAATAGTAGTAGTCTTCTGTCTTCTGTCTAGTCCCAAAATTTCCTTCTTCAGTAGAGCGCCACACTTGGGAGAGCAAGTGATGTATTTCACAAGTGATAAATAGAGAGACTCTCACTCTCTATTTATATTCATCTGTTCACTTGAATTTCATTTTCACACGTAGGCTCAACCTAATAATTACTACTCGAGCCTACACCTTAATTAGTGAATAATAACCTGAGTGCCCCGAAACTGTGGGGAATTACCTAATGACTTGATATGATTTGATATGACTTGATTACATTATTAATCCTTCCGATCGGAACATCGGAGCATGACCACATGACTCAAATACATAATAGAAACATCCCGGAATAAAAATCGGGTTACAATACATAAGATACATAGAAGAATACATTCCGAAGTTACATATACATCAACACTCCCTCTTAACTAGGAAGGTATTCTTTCGACACAATTTTCAGCACTGGTCTTCTTCTCTGTATCAGCTGGATCATCTCGTCTTCAAGTCATCTTCGTATTCAAGTCATCTTCGTCTTCAAGTCATCATTGGATCTGGATCATCTCTCGATCTGGATCATCATCACTGGACTAGATCTGGATCATCACTTGATCTGGATCACTACTGCTGGATCATCATTACTGGATATGGATCATCACTCGCTCTGGATCAACACTGGTGCTATCTCATGATTCTTCTCGTCATAGGAAGTTCTACAGAGCCATCCCTTTTTCATGCTAGTTGTAGGCCTACCCTCATGTAGGTCTTCACCCAGCACTTATATCTGACCTACTCGTCAGAAAGGCACGCCCAACACTCACATCTGATCATGTAGTAAACTACAATCCCATCAGAAAGGCCCAGCACTCACATTCACCAGCATGATAGGACACACCTACTATCATTTGTGGAAAGGCACAACGCTCACATCCACCAGCATGGTAGGACACACCTACTACCATCTATGGAAAGGCTCAGCACTTACAACCACCAGCATGATAGGACACACCTACTATCATTTGTGGAAAGGCACAACGCTCACATCCACCAGCATGGTAGGACACGCCTACTACCATCTATGGAAAGGCTCAGCACTTACAATCACCAGCATGGTAGGACACACCTACTACCATTTGTGAAAAGGATCTGCACTTACAATCACCAGCATGGTAGGACACACCTACTACCATTTGTGAAAAGGATCTGCACTTACAATCACCAGCATGGTAGGACACACCTACTACCATCTGTGAAAAGGCACTGCACTTACAGTCACCAGCATGCTAGGACACACCTACTATCATCTATGAAATGGCACAACACTTACAGTCACCAGCATGATAGGACACACCTACTATCATCTGTGACAAGGCTCAGCACTTACATCCATCCAGGTGGGAATACATCCTACACAATGATGGAAGGGCATGCACTCATATCTGATCATGAGGGAAACACATCCCAACAATCATATCAGAATGGCCCCCAGTCCTCCTCGACTAAGCTACCCGGTAACTGACCAGGCACCTCCATTCTCCTAGAGAATGGTAGTTTCCCTTACATCCGACCTACTCATTGGAATGGCCAACACTCACATCTGACATGGAAGGAACTTAATCCTTTAGCCATGAATAGAATGGTTCAGCCCTTACATATGATCAAGTGGGAACACATCCCTCTATCACATCAGAATGGATAAGAATCTCAGCACTCATATCAGTCATGGAAGGAACCAATCCTCTCACCATGACGGAATGGATCAACCCTTACATCTGACCATGGAAGGAACCAATCCTCTCACCATGTCAGAATGGCTATGGGTCTCATCACTGTCTCTGGGAGGAAGCCTCGATCTGGAGAACACCAAGTCTCTCTCTGAAGTACTCGGACTTCAGCCTAGCCAATGGCTTCGTTAATACATCAGCTATCTGTTCCTCCGTCGTAACATACATGAGCTTCACTGCTCCTCTCTGTACCATATCCATGATATAGTGATATTTGATCTCGATATGCTTCGACCTGTCATGGAACAATGGATTCTCTGACAACTTTACGCAACTTTGGTTGTCACAATGTATACAAGTAGCATCCAACGGGAGATCAAAAATATCAGACAGTAGCTTCCGCAGCCATACTGCCTCACAACTAGCTGAACAAGCTGCCACATACTCTGCTTCAGCTGTACTCAGTACAACACAGGATTGCTTCCTACTAAACCAAGAGATCACACCTGATCCCATACTGAAGCAACATCCATAAGTACTCTTCCTGTCGATGGCACTGCCTGCCCAATTTGAATCAACATAACCCTCCAGGTTAATCTTCTGATTCGCATCGTACTTGAGCCCATAATCAATTGTACCCTTCAGGTACCTCAGAATATGCTTTGCAACAGTCAAGTGAATACTTCTCGGATCTGTCAAGTACTGGCTCAAGGTGTTCACAGCAAAGCAAATATCTGGTCTCGTGTTCATCAGGTACATCAATGACCCAATCATCTAATGATACATCGTAGCATCAACCGAATCTGATGAAACATCACTCAATAGCTTCAAGTTCAATGCCATAGGTGTGGTCATGTAGTCCATCATCCTGAACCTCTTCAGGATCTCTACTGCATACTTCCCTTGTCCAAGGAAGATTCCATTTGCACTCTGCCACACCTCCATTCCTAGAACAATAGTGCATCGACACATAACATGAGTATCACTGGTTTTCCATCTTCAACCTTGAAGCAAAGGATGGAATCCTCTTTACTCTTAGTAAATATTAGAGTCATCAGTAATCCATCCATCCTGTCATATCATGTCGAACCTCAGGATCTTCTGTAGTCACTCCCTCTGAAGCGAAGCATCATACTCCCTTTGTCTTCCGTACTCTATGCAATGAAAACATTCTGTACTAGAGTGACAAGTAGCTTCCTATGCTACTAATATTCTATGTGACCATCTAGTGTATAGACTTGCATCTTCAACCTTGTAGCAAAGTTTAAGATCTTCATCAATCTCATCATGTATGTGTTTCAACTCTTACTGGCTGCAAATGTCTCTTCGTATTCTAGGCCTTCCTTTCATGAGAAGCCTCATGCTACGAATCTTGCTTTGTATCCCACGATGTTTCCATCTACTGCATGATGGAACTATGAACTTCTCTTCAGGTCTCGATACTACACCCAGACATCATTCTTCTTGAACTAGTCTTCCCTTTCTTCTTGGTGGCTGGAAGGTTCTACATCAGTGATGTCACTGCACTTGTCATATTATTCTTTGTCTTGAAATGTCGTCACTTGCTCTTCGGAACAAGTCTTCATTCTTCTTTGCTTATAGGCGATTATGTATGCGGTCTTTCCTACAAGTCAAATGCAATTGTATGGTTAGAAACATTTCATAAGGAATATTTATACTGGCAACCACTTATGCATAAATATATATGATCATGCAACTACTTTAGCCAATACAACATTCATCCATATCTCTTTGAAACTTTCTAGATGCCTTCCATCTCTACCAGGACAACATTGAGATTGTGCACTAATCCAATATGTCAGCAAAGAGGTTTCATTCTAGATAAGTAGCAATGGAGAGTTGTATAGCACCATGAGCTACTTACCCACCACATGCATATTAGTATTATACTGTCGTTAATGCAAACATTCTATCATGCATAACACATTAACTGAATATAAACAAATGCATAACAAAACAATATCATGAAATGACAATTGAATACTTATCTTTATTTGTTTCATGGGTAGACTTCTTCTTGATCCTTCAGCTTCATCCTCTTCTTCATTCATGGTAGCATCGTTTCTTATCCAAATGATAAGGAGGATAAGAATTTCTTCAAGAGTTGAGTTCTGCATATTCCTCATTGCTTGAGGGATCTTCTTTGGATGGTGAGATCTTGATCTTCAATTGCTCCCATCTTCTCTTCTCTTCTTATGAGTCAAGCTTCTTCTTATTCTCGAAGTCTGCCAAAAGTAATCACTTCCTTCTGGAACATATTCCTTGAATGAATGAATTCCATGATCCTGGGAGGCCATTCAAGGTGGCTATCACCACTTCTGCATTCTTCACTTCTTCTTTTACCACTTCAAGTTGTTCTTTGATTTGAGAGACTCTTATGATTGTATGGTCTCTGTATTCTGGATCTTCACATTCTTCAACTAGTTTCTTTAGGTTATATTCTGATTTTTGTTCTTCCCTTCAAATAGCTTGAAATTCTGGAACAGCTTTGCTTGCAATAGGTAGTGCTCTGTAGTGCACATGTGCAAGCCTTCTATGCCAAAGCTCATTTGGATTTACCGTATCATGGATCAAGGCTTGTTCTGGATGACCCTTCAATTTGTACAAGCCTCCTTCTTGTTCTCCAATCACCACCGCATCATCAATTTTCTTTCCTTTTGGCCACATGATGACTTGACCATCGATGAATGCAACCCACATTCCTTTTGCATCCAAGGCTGAAATGGATAGAAGGTTCTTCTTAAGTGCTGGAACAAACAATACTTCTTTCATTGTTAGAGACTTACCAGAGTCTAGCTTGTATGAAGATTCTCCACTACCTTTTATTGGATATTGGTAGTCATCTCCTAGTTTCACCTTGTGAGGTGATTTGTGTTCTGACAGTCTTACAAAAGATTCCTTGAATCCCGTCATATGTTTGGAAGCCCCACTGTCTATAAGCCAATCATCACTACCATGAGTAATGTTACCTGTGAGGGCTGATATCAGAACATATTCATCCTCGCTTGAAGAATCTTCACTTTCATATCTGGATTTCTTCTTGGTTGGTTCATCATCCTCTGCAGCATGAGCATGATGTCTTCTTTTGTTTCCTTTCTTCTTATGAGAGTGGCCCTTGTTCTTAGGGCAGTCTTTTGCAAAGTGTCCTCTTTCATCACATGTATAACATCTTATTTTAGATAAATCTCTTCTAAAGTTGTCTTTATGATGAGGATCCTTACCTTTGGAGTAATGAGGTTTTCTTCTTCCCTTCTTGGAATGAACTGTAAGAGCTTGGTATTCACTTCCCATCTTCTCTTCTCGAGCTACTATCCGTGCTTCTTCTTGAGAACATTCTTCCCATAGTTTGCTGAATTTTATCAGCTTCTTTCTCGCACAAATTCCTTGGATAAAAGCATCCCATGACCTAGGGAGGCCATTCAAGGTAGTCATCACAATCTCGGCGTTCTCCACTTCTTCATCAACAGCTTCTAGTTGCTCTTTGATTTGAGAAACTCTTGTGAAGTAAGACTCGATGGTTTCTGCATTCTGAATCTTCACATTCTTCAGCTGGTTCCTCAGGGTCATCTTCCGATTGATGTTCTTTCCTTCAAACAATTTGGTTAGGGCATCAAACATAGCTTTAGGTGTCTTGAGAGAGGACACCTGTGGGATAAGATGATCCTTGATAGAATCATCAATGATCCTCTTTGCCATAACCATCTTCTTCTTATGAAAGGCTTTTTCCTCATCTCCCTCTGGAACTGGAACCTCCTCATGAATGTAGGAGTCTAATTCATTCTCTTCTAGGACCAGGGAGATCCTATACTTCCAAGCTCGAAAGTTATCAGCTCCCTCAAGATTTTCATCAAGCTTGGTATGATGAGACATCTTTCAAATAAGAACCTCAAATGGAAATACAAAAGATTAGATCTTACCGATTTGAGGTGTCCGTCCTTGTCCCGGAGTTCGCTGATCTAGGGTTTGTCGCAGAAACCCTAATTTTCAAAACTTGGAACCTTTTAGATATGATTGGAGAAATAGATATATCTCTTCAAATGGAGCTATCCAATGTACTCCTTTTCTGAAAACAGTGGAGGGAAGCTACCGAAACAGGAAGCCCTAATTTTCTGATTTCTTCTGCAGAAATGCCTGTTACTGTTTCTGTGATATCACTGAAATTACTGATCCTCTGTATCGTAAATTTTGCACTAAGGTAACCTCGCGTGTACCTGATCCAACACTATAGTTTTCATCATAATTGGTTTCACCATTTGGTATTTATGATCCTTTTCCCAAGGTGACCTGTTACAGGACTGTTCAGAACATTGAAGTTGTACGGCATGCCACGTGTCACTGGTTCATCTTTTGAGTCTGATACTCATACCATCAAAAGAAAAGTCCTTTCCCTTTCTGGAACATCTTCAGGAATTCCATTTGGACCTCTGTAGCTCAAGATATTGCAGATTGTCCCAGATGTCCTCTTTAGGGATGAATTTTGGAAGAGGCTGGAACCCTAACTTGGGGAGATCATATCTCCTGGAGTACAGCGAATATGAGTCTGATTTTTGGACACAGGATTCATCCAGATTTTATATTAGGCCCCTGCAATTTTTTGCTTGTGAGACTTTGCCAATATCGGAATATAGCGACTGTACCACAACTTAGCAGTTTTAGTATTTAGGGTTTCTCCTAGCTCAGGGTCAAACTAGGGTTTGACTTTCCTGGAGTTTCACCCAACCAAATTTCTTGATCCAGGTCTCTAAACTTTGGTTTTGGTGAGGAGAACAATCCTATGCTGGTCTCATTCAAAAATTCCTCTTCTGTAGAAAGCCCTAATTTCCACATCGAAACTGAAAATGCTTGAAATTGAATTCCACATCGACAGAAAGATGCACCCTTCAATGGAGAGTCATCCTAGCATACTTTTGCTGAAAATTTGTGGAGGAAGATCCACAAACTAGGAAGCCCTAGTTTCTGCAGCTGCACAATGTCTTCTTCTTAGGTTAGCTCTGATACCATGTTAGTTTTTCATCACATTAAGCTAGCATTATGATCTTAGGATCTTTTCACTGAGAGAATAACAAGCACATCAATAAAACATAAGCACATCACAAGAGACAAGAGACACAAAGGGTTTTCCTTGGGGAAACCATAAAGGAGAAAACCTCGCAACTTCCTCTAAGATAGAATCAACACCAAAACAGTAAGAGATCTCCCAAAACAGCAGTAGTCTTCTATCTTCTGTCTAGTCCCAAAATTTCCTTCTTCAGTAGAGCGCCACACTTGGGAGAGCAAGTGATGTATTTCACAAGTGATAAATAGAGAGACTCTTACTCTCTATTTATATTCATCTGTTCACTTGAATTTCATTTTCACACGTAGGATCAACCTAACAATTAATACTCGAGCCTACACCTTAATTAGTGTATAATAACCCGAGTGCCCTGAAACTGTGGGGACTTACCTAATGACTTGATATGAATTGATTACATTATTAATCCTCCCGATCAGAACATCGAGGCATGACCACATGACTCAAATACATAATAGAAACATCCCGGAATAAACATCGGGTTACAATACATAAGATACATAGAAGAATACATTCCGAATTTACATATACATCAACAATCTATAGATAGACGAGCTTTGTTCATCAACGAAAGGTGTCACCAACGTTCTTTCTATTTGGAAAAAAGGAGTCATTGACACACTAGTCCTTAATCCTAGGTGCATCAAACATTGTTCACTTACACCATTTTTTTCTCACTGCACCCTACGATTCACTGTGCCAGTTATACAAGCTATGTCACTATTTTTTCAATCTATAATAGTTTAGATATTCTATTAGATATCTAGATCTAGTTTGGTTGAGTAAATAGTCATAAGAATATGGATACTACCAGCACAAGAAACTCAAATTTGAAGCATATCTCTAGACCCGTACGAACTATTAGTTTTGGTCTATCAAGATCAAGATGTTTCTCCAGCTATAAAAATGTTGGGATATGGATGAAACTGAGATCAAAGAAATAATAGTGTCAATCCATCAAGATGGAAGAGGATGTCTTTGGATATGCTTAGACACAGAAGTCCATAGGCCTCATCCCTCCTATTGTGCCATTTAATTTTCTCTACAGTTGGATTGGGATATGCCTTAGTTTCCATAGTCACCCTGTAGAGACCCTTCACTCTCAATAGTATCTCCATCTCTACTTTCCATTCAAATAAATTAAATGGAGTCAAGATGATCTTCTGAGATTGATCCATAGCTCCGAACTGTGCCCTTCAACTAGCAAAATATGCTCCTAGTCAATATGTCGAACCTGCAATAGCAATATGGAAGGAGAGAAATCGATCTAGAAAGGCTTTAATACTATGTGGAAATTGAACCCAAGTGATAGAACAATTGCACTCACAAAATTGCTAATCAAACATGCAAATTTACACATAAAGGAGACTGAAATTGGAGCATAACACTAATCTGTATTGAATAAGTGTACCATAGACAGCCTTATGAAGTCATAGGCTACTGCAATATATAATTACATGAGATATTTGAATGCATAAGGATGCCATTCGAAATAGTCAAAAAGTAGGCTTATTAAATCTAGTCAAATCCCCCATAGGTGCATAAAGCAGTTTCCAAATCTACCTAGAGGCTCATGAATTGGAAAAGTCAAGTAGGAAAGATAATAAGTGATGGAAAGACAAATCATACATGATTTTATTAGGAGAATAGAATGGAGGATGATGAGGGAAAAAAACAAGTCAACTACAACTAGTCTTACTTTCCTTTTTGCCATAAATCTCAATAAAGCTGGCAACTTAGCAGAAAAAGAAGATATGTGCTGAGGAGGATCTGGAATAAAGTAGATATGCTAAATATGGATTCTAGGAGGTTTCCCTAGCACTCCATGACTCAGTTTTAGCAAGTTTTAATTCTATGGTATGTGAAAGAGAACTTGCAAAGAGTGGAATATAGGAAACTAGGAAAATAAGACAAAAATGGATTAATTAATGTCTATGGTAGGTAACTATGGGTTGATTATTCTGACACCCCCCCTTAAGACTAAATTTATGAGTAAATATTATAAAACTATAGGGACTAGCAACAAGGCTTAGTCACCCTTTACATACTGCATGTCCATTTAACCAAGGAAAGAGGAAAAAACCTAGTGGGAAAATACTCCCTTAAACATGGAAAGTAAAACAAATTTTGAAAATATTGTCATCAATCATGCTTCACAGCATGATCAGAAATCACTAGTAGTGATTTGAGATTGCTGAATGTCTTCTCACAAAAATATTTGGTGAAGATGTCTGCTACTTTTTCTGAAGATGCACATAAGAGTAGGTGAATGGTGCCATCATGCACAAGCTGTCTAATGTAGTGCATATGGATCTTAATGTGTTTGGTTCTCTCTCTCTGAACTGGATCATTGCAGATTCAAATGGTGCTCTGATTATCAAAATAGATGAAGTTGAAAACTCTGATTCGAAGCCACACTCACCAAGTATCCCCTGCAACCATAAAATTGATTTGGTGCATTTACAACTCCTCTGTACTCTACTTCTGTAGATGAGAGTGCTATTTCACTCTATTTCATACTTGACCACCTTATTGGCCCTTCAACAAGCATGAACACATATCCTGACATTGAATTTTGATCTGTGTTGTCACCTGCCCAATCACTGTCAGTAAACCCAATCAAATCAAGCTCAGATTTAGCTTTGTAGAAGATCCCATGAGTTCTTGTTCCCCAAACAAAGTTAAGGATCATTTTGGCTGCTCTCCAATGGATCTCATGAGGCTGATCCATGTATCTTGAAGCCACACTTACTTCATAATAAATATCAGGTAGAGTGTGTGTAAGGTATAGTAATCATCCAATCAATTGCCTATACAATGTATTATTTACCATAGGAGAAGAACCTGCTTCTTCAAGCTTAACTCTTGAACGGAAGGGAGTCTTGCTTGGATTGCAATATTTCATGTTGAACTTGTTCAGAAAATATAAAGCATACTTGGACTAATGTACTTTTATTCCATGTTGGTATTGAGCAATTTCGAGACCCAAGAATTGGCTCAACAACCCCAAATCAATCATAGAAAATGCATGGTTCATTGCATCCTCCAAGGAGGCAATTTCTTTCTTTGAATTTCCTGTAATCAAAATATCATCCACATACAAGACAATAATCATCAAAGAACCATGAATCAGCTTCAAATAAACATTAGGATCATACTTGGATCAAACAAAACTCAATGACAGTAGAAAGCCATAAATCTTGGCATACCAAGCCCTAGGGGCTTTCTTAAGCCCATATAATGATTTCTTTAGACTACACACAAAAGATAGATTAGTAACAAAACCTTGAGGTTGCTGCATGTAAATATCTTCAATGATATTTCCATTTAGGAAAGCACACTTCATATCCATGTGATGTACCTCCCACTGCTTCGAAGCTGCAATGGCTAAGGCTAGCCTGATGGAGTCCATCTTTCCCATTGGTGCAAAGTTTCATTGTAGTCAATACCATGTACCTGTGAGTAGCCCTTGGCTACCAATATTGCATTATATTTCAAAGGTGAACCATCTGCAGCAAACTTAGTTTTGAAAACCCACTTACATTGAACTAGCTTCCTCCCTGGGGGAAGGTCAACCAGTTCCCAAGTGTTGTTCTTCTGGAGTGAGCTGAATTCTTCTTTCATGGATATTTGCCACCTTGTATCATGTGCTGCATCTTCATATGTTTGTCGGTCTTATTCAACTGTCATATATCACTTCTTTGCAAACAAAGGTTCTTTCATACACAGGGCACTCTCAAACTGAGATCTAGTCCTCCTAGGATCACTAGGATTTCTAGCTAGTTCCCCAGCTGGATGAATGGTATTTTCTGCCCATTTTGGTCTTGTAGGAATATCAATATCTGAAATTAAATCATCATTATCAGACATATCAGAATCATCAAACTCATTTGTCTCTTCACTTACATTCAATGGTTTCGGTGTTGAAGAAGACTCTCCAACTTCAACTACTGCTTGAGGCTTTTCTTGGAACTGAACACTCCTTTCAATGAAGGATTTGTCTGTGCTCAAATTGATCAGCTTATACCCTTTTGAATCTTCAAATTACCCAAAAAATAGACACTCTTGGCTTTGGGGCTGCAAAGCCTTTCTCTTTTCAGTTGGAATTCTAGCCCAAGACTTTGAGCCAAAAATCCTGAAATGGGTCACATCTGGCTTGTGCTCACTCCAAGATTCAAAAGGAGTCATACCATCAAGATGTTTATGAGGCACCCTATTATAGATATAGGATGCACAGTTTATAGCCTCGGCCCAAAACTTTGATGGCAAAGTCTTAGCCTCCATCATACAGGTTGCCATATCCTTCAGTGATCTGTTCTTTCTCTTAGTAACACCATTTTGCTGTGGTGTGCAAGGGATTGAATGCTGCATCTGAATACCTGCATCTTTACAACATTGAATGAACTCAGAATTGAAATATTCACCACCATTTTCATATCTAAGGATATTGAGTTTCCTCTTAGATTGGTTTTCAACCAAGGCCTTAAAACCTTTGAAGAGGCCAAAAAATTCAGACTTATGCTTCACGAAGTAAACCCAACAATACTTAGAAAAGTAATCTATGAAGGTCAATGCATATCTGGATTGAATCATTCAAATATGAGGAAATGGACTAGAAACATCACTGTGGATCAACTCAAGAGGTGCAGAGGTTCTCTCATGACTAGCTCTCTCAAATTTATGCTCTGGGTGTTTTCCTAGGATACAACCTTGACAGAATCCCTTGGAAAACTTAATCTTTGGTAACCCTATGACCATTTATTTTTCACTTAGATAAAAAATATACTTATAGTTAAGATGGCCAAATATTTCATGCCAAATCTTGCTTGCCTCAATAGCATGAATCAGAAGAGCAGAGGGGTTTGAGTAGGGTAGAAAATGTGAAAACATGTATACCTTTGAAGTGTGATCTACAAATCCTTTTGCAATGAATTTACCATTTGAGATCTTTGTGATCTCAACATCAATAGGGGATAATATGAACTTATTTGGAGACCCTATGTGGGTCATCTGATACACTGACAAGAGGTTAGAGGCAAGACCTAGAACATACAATACATTACTAAACTTACCATGGTCAAGATCAATCCTTCCTTTCCCCAAACTGTCAGTGAGAGATTTATCTCCCAGCACTATTGGTGGACCTTTCGACATGTCAAGAGAGGAGAATGCCTCCTTGGTTGAAACCATATGTCTTGAAGCTCCAGAGTCTATGTTGAAGCTAGGTGAGCTTGATGTACCAGCAACCAAGGCATATACTCTCTCTCTCTGTCCTCTGAATTTGATCCTCCCTCCCTCTTCTTTGAGCAATCAGGAAGGGAGATGTTATCCTTCTCCAGGAGTTGGGTCAAGATTTCAATTTGCTTCTTCATGTAGGAGCTTTCAGGATGATAGCCCTTACTACAGTATGTACACTTGCTCATTTCTCCTTTGTTCTTCTTCTTCTGGAAGTTCTTCTTCTTCTAGAAGTTCTTCTTGGAGCCTTAGGGCTCCTCTTGAGACTTGTTCTTATCTCTATTTTTCTCAGGCGGATTATTAGCTTTCTTATTTCCTTTTGAATCCACCCTCAAATCTCTAGAAACAAAATCTTGGTCTTTGGAAGGTTTGATGGTGCCCATCATCACCAGTTTATCTTGTTCTTGGGTGAGGGATTCCATGAACTCTGCAAGCTTAGGCATCTTCCAGGATCGAGTTGTCAACTTGGTGGCATGGAAGGTCAAAACCATCACTGAATAGTGAGGGCCAAGCTTCGAGAGTATGGCCAAAACTAGTTTCTCTTCCTTCTCTTCAATTCCACACTATTTTAGTTGCAAAACAAAGGCTTTAAACTTGGAAAAGTAGAGTTGTAGGGATTTGAAGCTACTGGGACTCAAAGAGATAAATTCATTCTCGATTTTATGTCCTCTCATCTCATATGTCTTACCAAAAATCTCTACAATATTCTCCCACACTTCATTAGGTGATGTCAATCCATCAAGATGGAAGAGGTCTCTAGATATGCTCAGACACATAAGGCCATAGGCCTCATTCCTCCTCTTTTGCTATTTAATTTTCTCTGTAGCTACATTGGGATCTACCTTAGTTTCCATAGTCACCCTATAGAGACCCTTCTCTCTCAACAGTATCTCCATCTCTGCTTTCCATTCAAGGAAAGTAAATGGAGTCAAGATGATTTTCTGAGATTGATCCATAGCTCTGAACTGTGCCCTTCAACTAGCAGAATGTGCTCCCAGTCAATATGTCAAACCTACAATAGCGATATGGAAGGAGAGAAACCGATATACAAAGGCTTTGATACCATGTGGAAATTGAACCCAAGTGATAGAACAATTGCACTCACAAAATTGCTAATCAAACATGCAAATTTACACACAAAGGAGATTGAAATTGGAGCATAACACTAATATGTATTGAATAAGTGTACCATAGATAACCTTATGAAGTCATATGCTGCTACAATATATAATTACATGAGATATTCGAATGCTTAAGGATTCCATTCGAAATAGTCAAAAAGTTGGCTTACTAAATCTAGTCAAATCCCCCATAGGTGCATAAAGCAGTTTCCAAATCTACCTAGAGGCTCACAAATTGACAAAGTCAAGTAGGAAAGATAATAAGTGATGGAAAGACAACTCATACATGCTTTTATTAGGAGAAAATAATGGAGGATGACGAGGGAAAAAAACAAGTCAACTACACCTAGTCTTACTTTCCCTTTTGCCATAAATCTCAATAAAGCAGGCAACTTAGCAGAAAAAGTAGATATGCACTAGGGAGGATGTGGAATAAAGAAGATATGCTGAATATGGATTCCAATAGGTTTCGCAAGTGCTTCATGACTCAATTTTAGCAAGTTTGACTTCTATGGCATGTGGAAGACAACTTGCATACAGTGGAATATTGGAAACTAGGAAAATAAGACAAAAATGGATTAATTAATGTCTAAGGTAGGTAACTATGGGTTGATTATTCTAACAGTATGAAGCTGTGTGAATATCATTGAGAAAATTGTGGTTTTGAACTGTCACAATTTTTAGTTTGGGTTATGAGTCTCATTGTTGTAGAGGGGTAGTTTGAAAATATTTTAAATTTCCTAAAGAAGTACACAAGCCAAGATACAGTATATATATGGATAAGAGTGGAAATATTAACAAGTTTGAGCCTATAGACACAAGTTGGGCAATCAAATTTCCAGAATGTGTAGCATTATTTAAAACAGTAGTGTGGTTTAGTTTCTTTGAGAAGATCACTGGTTTCAATCCTGAAGTTTCACATCATTTATCCCATAATTTCATCAATGAAACTGTAACATTTAATACTCTTATATTCAAGCTAACAGAAGATTTAATAGCTGAGGCTACTGGTGTCCCAATAGATGGAGAATCCTGGTTTAAAAAGATTCCTTTTAGTTTTGACCCTAATGATTTCTTACTACCAGGAAATGAAACCCTAGACTGAGGAAAAGGGGTTCAATTAGAAAATTTTAAACTAGAATGGAAAGAAGCAATTGGTATTGTACAAGACTATATTACATGTGATGTCAGGTTTGCATTAGTATTTAAATACCACGTTATATTTTTACGTCATTTGAATCAACAATCTAAGATGAATTTTCCCTTCCTTCTCTTAAAAACTCTCCAGAAGATATCAAATAGAATCAAGGGACATTTCGACCATACAAATCAGTCAGTATTTCACCATGGCTTGATCAAATTAATCATATGTACAATTTTGCAGAATAAAAATAGGAGCTAGGATGACTTCTTATTTTGTTCAGGGTTTACCAATGAACAAGATGATCATGTAAAGAAAATATTGACCAATGAACAATTTGTTTTTGTTAAGAGATTTAAAAAAGAGTTGTTTGAATATTTAGTACAAGATAACCTCTAGGAAAATAATTCATTTCAAGGATTCAGAGATTATGTTGATGAAGATCAAGGAAAAGCATTGGATGATGAGCAAGAGCACATTTTGGAGATTGAAAAAATGGAGAAGACATCTAATTTTAATCCCGAGGAAGATATTGGTTTAACAGAATAGAAGCAAATTTCTATATGTGTACAAGAAAGCTCAACTAAAATTTCTGTTGTAGCTAATTCAAAGGGTAATATTTTGCAAGTCCCAGATGTAAAGGTACATAAGAAATCTCTTATGCAGTTGGAAGGATCGAAATGGAGTCCAAATACCATAGCTACAAACAAACTTAGATTAAATATGAAGAATTTTAAACCCTAAACTGAAAAATGAGATGATGACAATCACTGAATATTCTTCAAGTGAGAAAAATAATGAAAGTTAAGAAAATCTAATCCCACAACAAAATTACAGTCAAGAGGATCATTTAATATCATCAGAGATGATTCAAGAAAACCATGAAGGTTCAAAAAATCAGGTTACTCCTATTATAGAACATGGTATGACTTCAGGTGTTTCATTTGCAGAGGAAGTAATGAAGGATATGTAGGAAGAATATTTAATCTTTTAAAAGATGAATATTCCATGGTTGTTCTTATACCCAAATTCTATCACCACCATGTGATAAGACCTTTGAATTACATATTTTCCCTTAATCCCAGCGATTGGAGTGGAAACCCATGTTGTTTGTCAATCTTACATAAAAATACTTAGCGCCATGCTTTCCCCATTAACCATGAGCGATACCTTGCTCGCATAGCCTGCATCTTGTTTTCCATAAGCAGTGACACCACCTATGGCCTTTGGTCCATAAGCATTTCTAACCTAAAGTGCTCTGTCATAAAAGGAGAAAAGTGGTACCCTAGGTAAAATGGGAAAAAAGAGAAGTTTCTTGAGGCTTCTAGATCATGAGCCTCGTATCCTCCCTTATCCCTGTCATTGTCGGTCAGTTGAGCTCGAGACCCCCCATCATAGGATCTTAAAGGTCACTTCATCCACAAATATCTCAACCATTCCTATCCATTGAGCCTTATAATTACAAGCTCATGCCCATGGTTGAAGGGGAGAACCATAGAGGTATTGTTATGCTGTTGGATTGACCACTTGGCCTAAGCCATTTGAGAGCATAGAGAGAAAAGTTGGATCTTATGGAGATGAAGTGTTGGTTTCATGGAGATGTATGTTGACACTAAGGCTTAATTGGTTGTAAACTTCCCCATTCATCTTAATGCAAAGATGATTTCTGTCCCACATTACTGCTGTTTTGATTTCGCATGTAAATGTTGTTAGATTCCTTAGTCACTAACATGGATAAGTAGATGATGTTCTAGTAGCTTTGATGTGTTTGCATGTTTGATATGGTTATAGGTACACATGTTTACTATCGAAGCAACATTCTAGGTGTCTACGACATCCAGGGAAGGTCTTCATCCTTTTTCGTTCACTCATTTGTTCTGGATCTGAACCATTCAGACCATAGGAACAACTTTTGTCTGCAGAAGGTGAAATATTTCTGCTTACAAATTTGGTGACTCCACTGGGGAATAGAATCATGTATCAATTGATCTGATCTTCCTCAGTTCTTCAACTCTTGTTCAAATCCAGGCTCCATCTCGAACTCTCTCCAGTCAGATCTGCTATCTGACTTAGTGAATTTTGGTTTGAAACTTCCAAATCTGTCTAGATCTGAATTATTTTGACCTTTAATGCTCTTTTTTATTCTCAATCTATTAGTTCTTACATTGATTTGATCTTTTTCTAACTTGATTTGTCGTTCTCCTTTGTGTTATGGATTTATACAAGGAACCTCTCTTATGTAGTTGGAGAGAAGCGATGCCACTGCCTGAACCTAGTTAGCAGCCCATGTTGCCACCACCTAAGTCCTGTTGGTGAGAAGCGGTGATGGTCCAGAACTGCTCTGTCAAGATCCCTCCAGCGCGGTGCCAGTTAGACCTCATTCCAAGACCTATTTTTCTAATTTTTTGCAAAAAATTTGAGTTGATTTGCTTGCAACCCTGCACTGTCAGGTTTGTGTGTTAGAATTTGATGCTTGTGGTTTGGAATTTTATGGTTAAAGATTGGTTTGATTGGAAAATTTAAAAGCTAGGTTAGGCTTATTGATTGTTCATTCACTTTTGTGCTTGTTGGTTGTGATTGTGAAAGGAATTCTTGTTTTTTGAAAAGCTTAGGGTGTTAGTAAGATCTCTTTTCATTTATGTTATATAGACTGAAAGAAAACATTTGATTAGCATCTTGGTTTCATTTTTTGTTTTCATAGAGAACTTCTTTTTTCCTCCTTTAAAAAAGAAATTTTTTGATTGAGATTAGGTTATCATCATTGAGCATTAGACATAGGATCTCTGATTGGCCTTACAATCTTTCGGGCTCTTTATGTTCTTTTGTCTCTTATGCATTTAGTACCTTCTCATAAAAATAAAAATATGATAGTTTTAAGTTAGATTTATCTATGTTTTAAGAAAAATTGAAAAAATAGAGTGCATATGCATGTAGTGTGCTTCTTGTTTTTCTTTTAGGAAAAGAGACTCTTCCCCTTCTTATTGCTTTCAGAAAAGAGAAATCAGTTTGGAAAGTGCTGCTTGTCTTTGATTTTGTGTTCAAGATTGTTGTTTGGAAATATTTTTGGTTTTGAAACAGAAGAAAATACTCTCTTTCCCTCCCATAGGTAGGCATACCGAACGGTAAAGTGAAATATTTGCATACGCATATTGTATGGTTTTACTTTTTTTGTCAAAACACCATGCATTCACCTAACCGTCCAATTTAAAATTAACTGTAGTTATAGGTTAAAATTTATATATAAATTTGAGTGATAGGCTAGAGACGTGTTCGAGCGTCGTTAAGTGTAGGAGCTGTCGTTATTTGTCTGCATTACATACCAGGACTTGCATGGTTCTTCCACATACTATCGTTATATCGAATGGATTTTCATGTACCCTTGAGGTATATAGAAAGGTACTTCACGTACTCGATTGTATATCAGAAGGCCCCTTCTGTATGGTTATGATTAGACAACACTACTACTGATTCGAGCTCCCATGTACCTTCAGTATATCGGGAGACCCCACTAGGATACCTTATCCATTTGAGAAAAGCCCTTTGGCTATCTTGCTTGGAGCCATACACCAAAAACAACATTCAGGGAGATTACTACGCACGCACCCTAGAGGTGTATCATGAGTGGCACCTTCTTGACAATCCTGGTGAGAGACCTGACTATCTGAACTCCTCCTGTCATTTTAAGTTTGCTTGTTTTACCTATAGCTTGAGTAGGGAAATTTTTTGGTGTGTTTTCTAGTTTTTTAGACCCTAGGTTAGATAGGAACTGTACAAACTGGCTGAGATAAGACAGTCCATAAGAGTACGGGGCTTTCCACCCAATTTTATTCCTAGTTCAGGAGAAAATCCAATGGAAGCTATCGACCAAGGAGCTGCTACCACCTCCCAAGTGGGAGATAATGTGGTTGCAAAAAGTGGAGGACCATATTTTTCACACTCACCTCCGTTGGTCCAACAACCTTCTCAGGGAAATACCTCATTCCATTCTCCCATAGAAGGTCATGTTAATGATACTACCCATCCGAATTATGGTCCCAATGCTCCATTTTGGGATACCTCTATAGGACAGGCCATTGCCTCAATTGGTACCCATTCAAACCTTTTTGAAGAAGTTTCTCCAGATGAAGAAGAACATAGACAATGACACGCATCCATTCTCCATGCACAGGAGATTTGAAGAAAAATAGATGATATATTAGGCACACCACCATCATGTTCCACAACTGTTCCTGTGGGATACCGTTCACTTGCCAATTCTATGAGACCCATTGAACTGATTATAGATCGCATGGTAACAACACACAACCCAGGTCAAACTACCAACCCCACCACCTCCCATATTATGTCTGTTCCCAATCCTCCCACCTGGGGCCCAACATTCAATTCCCATCTCGTCATTACCTTCTAGTGCTGGGGGGCAACCCTCGGCACAAACTACATTATATGGCACCAGAATTGTACCTAGTCAAGGACACACCTATAATACAGAACAATCTATATTTTATGTTCCTCCCAACCATACTAATGTGGTTAATCCCCCATCCAGTTCAGGTTAGACCTTGGGGGCACAACCTATAACCATTCAATCTTCTGGAGGTTATGGTTATCAAATACCTGTAGGGAACATTAATTATCCACCCAATCCTATAGGAATGCCTTATGCTAGAATTCCATACCCTAGTAATACTTTTACACCATGGGGGCAGCCTAACTAGTTTTACATGCCAGCTATGGGGGGAAACCCATACATACTGCGGGAGGTGCCGGAGGACCGCCTCATGGAGGTCCTCCCACTGGGGGGCCTAATGGTCCTAGAGGACCTGGTGGCTTTTCTCCTTATAGTCTTGGTGGTCCTGGTGGTCCTGGGGGGATTGGTGGCTTTCCCCTTAATGACCTTGGAGGGTCTGGTGGCCCTCCTCCTAGTGGATCCGGAGGCTCTGGAGGCTTACCTCCTAGCGGCTCAGGAGGGTCTGGTGGTCCACCTCCTGATGGTCCCAATGGTCCTGGTGGTCCTAGAGGCCCTGGTGGCCCTCCTTCCGGAGACCTTGGTGGTCCTAACGGTCCTGATCATGGAAATCAACCCCCTGCGGGTGGATTTTCTGATATTTCTTCATCATAATAACCTATCTATCAGTCTACTTATGGTCCTATTGGTAATTATATGCTATATCAATATTACCAGTATGTGCAACCTAATCGTCTGTTACCTTTCCTAGCAACTTTAGACTTTCCTGACCTGTCGAAGTTGATTAATGACCCCATTCAACACAATCCCTCATGGCCTCCCATTTCAGTAAAGTTACCATCAGACATCCCAAAGTTTGATGGGAAGCAGGGAGACGATCCAAAAAAACATGTCGTGACATTCCATCTATGGTGTTCTCTCATGGATGATTCAGTTCGGTTACGAAGTTTTCAGCAAAATTTGATTGGTACAGCCGCGAAGTGGTACACTGAACTTCTACAACATTCGTTTGTGGATTTTGTCTCCTTGGCAACTGTGGTTCTTACACACTTTCAGCTCCCTATCCATTATGAAACAGGTACTGATACTGATCTCTTAACTTCTATGTGATAGAACACCTGCATGCACATATCTGATCATATCCATGAGTGGATAAGGCGGAGAAGGATTATTGAGGCCCCTATTCCAGATCAATTATTAGTTGATTGGTTTACCAAATATTTGTTGCCTCCAATTGCCCGAGATGTGTCTATGGGTGGTGCCGTTATTGAAGAGCAGGCTATTAGTTGAGACTAGTATTTAGACTTGGTCTATTCCCAGTCTGGAACTCTTTATGACTTGATTCCTCAAGCTCCTTGCCCAAGCACTGACCCCACAAAGCCACCAGCAGAAGTAACTGTTGATGGGATTGTTGGTTCAATCCAATCCCCGTCAGCAGCGAAACCTACCAAGCAACCCCAGACTGCCCCCCCCTACTCCTTCGACTCCTAAGGTTTCCTCCAAGGTTAATTCTATTTAGAGTACTCAAACCTTAGGAAACAATAAAAAGAAGGGTAAAATAAGAATAAAAAACCCAAAAACCAACAGGAGAATCCAAAACCAACCAACAATGATAACAATAAAGGGAAAAGAAAGGCAAAATATCCATGTCTACTATGCGGAGGTGACCATTTCACAAAAGAGTGTCCTTGTTGGGACGAAATCTTCCAGTTTTTGAAATCAAATCCCGCACCGGAATTTCTCACAGATCCTTTCCCCTCCCGACAAAAAATAGTAGACCACATGTCTAATCAGGGAAATTCTAGTTCGTCAGAGGAAATTCATATGACATCCTCGGATACCTTTAATCTGCAAACTCGAAGTTAGAATTAAGACAAGCCCACAGACAAGAAGGAAGATCGTTCTTCTTTAGGGAAAACTCCCTCTACCGGTTCTTTTGAATCCTCGTCTACTGTCCCCCTAACCATCGAGAATCCTACTCTCAACATGATTTTGCATCCACCAAAGAGTACTCTTCGGAAGGTGGTATTTAATCCTAATACCCAAGCTGATTAATTTTATAATGCAGTTGAAGATCTTGCTCAGGAACCTTGTGCAATGTCTACCTTAGAAGTACTCCAAATTTGTCACACACAGCACAAAAGCTTGTTAACAACATTAGGAGCTTTAGACCTGATTATACTAATTTGATTTATTTAAATATTGAGAACTATAATTCTAGGCTACCTCATAAATTTTTTTTTCAGATCATTACAAAAGTAGTTGGAAAGAAATTTTTTATAATGGTACTAGATGAAGGAGCTTCGACCTCGGTTTTGTCTCTGTCTTGTTGGAAAGCTCTCGGCTCTCCCGAGCTTGTAACATCACCTGGGAACCTAAAGGCCTTTGATGGACGAGGCTTCTAGCCCCATGGTCTCATATCATCCCTCGCAGTTGAGCTTAGGGGAAAAACCATTTCTATTCAAGTAGAAGTGGTAGACACCTCGTTAGACTACAACCTCCTTCTAGGAAGAAATTGGTTTTATGCCATGACTGTTGTCGCTTCAATAGTATTCCGAACAGTCCAATTTCCACATCTAGGGAGAATTGTTACCATTGAACAGCTTGATTTTTGCACACCAGATGTTACTACATCTATGGCTAATAACATCCCCATGTTAGGCCAGTCCCCTCCTCCTTACCAGTTGATTGGGGTAGGCATGTTGAAGGATTCATTGCATATGGGGATTTTTCCATCCAGTCCTCCTAACAAGGATACCGTAACAATCCATATGATCTCCTCTTTTGATTGTGAGCCTAAGGGAAAACAAGTTGTCGAGTCCGCCTCGTTGAGTTCACATGAAGCAATGTATGACACCATTCAAACCCTTTCCAATGATCACACTGATGACCTTCATCTAGTGGCTTCGAATACCTACCATTTACCTTACTGGTTAGAACCATCTCTTCATGTTCTAGATTATCTCTCTAAGAATTTTCCTTCCAAAGTGTCCATTATGGAGATCATGAATACGGATGAGTCCATTTGGGAGGATAACCACCATAGATCCATGTTCCTCCCCAACACCAGTTTGGTTAACCATGATTATGCATCCCTATTTCCTGCTGATATTGTCAACGTACCCCAAAGTCCCATATTGTTGTAAGACACAGATTCTGAAGGAAACCTTTGCAACATTACTCAGATGAAACCTATTGACATATCAGCCAAGCCTGGTACCATCGAGCATGTTCATGTTGGGCATAACTGATCGGCAGATGAATCTGAAGCATACAAGGCACCTTTCATAGAATTTCATGATATTTTTTCCTGGTCCTATGAAGAGATGCCGGGGATTGCCCATCCATTGTGGTCCATGAGATTAAAACCTATCCCACGGTGAAGCCTATCAGGAAAAAACTAAGGCAAGTCCATCCACGAAAGGCCGCAGCTATTAAAGCTGAAATAGAGAAACTTCTCAAAGCTGGGTTTATTTATCCCGTACCCCTGATGAAATGGGTATCAAATGTTGTCCTTGTCAATAAAAAGCAGGGCACCATTAGAGTCTGTATTGACTTTAGGGATTTGAATAAATCTTGTCCCAAGGACAACTTTCCTACTCTGTACATCAATCAGATTATCAACAACTGTGCTAGAAGTGTCATCTTCTCATTTATGGATGCCTTCTTTGGATATAATCAGATTGAGATATTACCCATCGATCAGCACAAGACAACATTGATTTTCCCATGGGGAACCTTTGCATATAAGAAGTTACCTTTTGGCTTGAAAAATGCTCTAGCCACATTCCAGTGTGCGATGTTCTATGTGTTTCATGATATTAAACATATTGTTGAACTGTACCTTGAAAACCTCCCCACTCATTCATAGCGATGGGAGGACCACCCTGTTCATCTTAGAGACATTTTCCTAAGATTTCGTCATTATAATATACGAATCAATCCGCATAAATGTGTTTTTTGTGTTGAGACAGGACATCTGTTAGGCTTTGTGGTCTTTAAGGATGGCATCCGGATTGACCTCTTGAAAATTGCCACCATTTTAGCTCTACTAGCCCCAACTAATCTCCTTGAACTCCAAATTTTGCAAGGGAAGGAAAACTTTCTCCATCGTTTTGTGTACAATTTCACAGAGAAAACGCACGGTTATATGGGTCTCCTTAAAAAGGACACCCTGTTCTTTTGGGATGACTAATCCCAACGCGCCTTTGATAATCTCAAACACACTCTGACTCATTCACCCATGATACACCCCCTAGATTATTCAAAGGACTTGCTCTTGTATGTTGCTGCCTCCGCTACTACCATTACTATGGTTTTGGTGCAGGAAAATCCCAATGGTCAGGAGTACGTGATTTACTATGCAAGTAAGAATCTTATGGATTCTGAAACTCGATATTCATGCGTGGAGAACTTAGCATTGGCCACAGTCATTGCTGTACAAAAATTTTGTCACTACATTTTTCTCTGCACAACCACTGTATTGACATACCAGAACCCTATGTATTACATCCTGACTCATCAGGTGCTCGGGGGCAAGTACTCCTGATGGACAGTCATACTATAGGATTTTGATCTAGAATTTTCCAAAGCCACATCAAAGAAATCCTTGGTTTTTGCCGAGCTCATGTGTGATATTCGCTGTGCTGCAATGGAATCTGAGCCCAGTAAGTTCTCGATGAATTTCTGTTCCTGATCAGCACTACCGATCCATGGTATGGAGATTTGCTTATTTATCTCCAAACACAATGATTTCAGCTGCATTTATCCCATGACGATCATTTCCGTATCCGTCACCAGAGAAAATCCTACCTCATCTTGAATGATACCTTGTATAGATGTGGGATTGATTCTATTCTCCAGCAATGCCTCACCCATGAGGATGCTGAACATGTGTTGAATGATTGTCACTCTGGAGCATGTGGCGGTCATTTATCTAGGATGGCTACAGCCCAGAAAATCCTTTGCACTGGCTATTTTCAGCCCTCAATCTTCAAAGACTATCATGAGGCTGTTAAGAAATGCCCACTTTGTCAACATTTTTATCCCAAAAAGTGCACTCATCCTGCTTTGCTACACCCCGTCATTGCTATTGGCCCATTTTCCAAGTGGGGGATTGACTTTATGCATTGTAATCCTACCTCAGCCGGGGGGCATGGTTACATCATCGTAGCCATTGACTATTTTACAAAATGGGCTAAGGTCATGCCTACATATGAAGAAGATTGTAAGACTTCCACTCTCTTCCTATTCAATCATATCATAGCTAGATTTGGATTCCTGCAGTCCATTGTTACTGATCACGGATCAAATTTTTGTAATCAAATGATGGAGGAATTGAGTGCCAAGCTAGGTTTTTTCCATGAAAACTCTACACCATATTATCCACAAGCTAATGGTCAGGTAGAGGCCATTAAAAAAGTTTTGAAAACTATGCTTTGTCAGATGGTTGGAGATCATAAATCCAACTGGCACCACATTCTTTTCTCTGCTCTCTGGGCTTATAGGACTTCGATGAAAATAGCGACTGGTTTCACGCCATTCCAACTTATCTATGGACTCGAAGTTGTCTTACCGATTCAATGTCATATTCCATCTTTACAACTTTCCTTCGAACTTCTCCTAGATACTTCCGCAGAGGAAGAAATATTTTTATACTTGAATAACCTTGAGGAGACTGGGAGATATGATGCCTTAGCTAATGAGGCACATAAGAAACACGTCAAGGAATTCTTTTGGGAAAACCTCGCAATGGGTTGTACTTGAAAAGTTACTATGCCTAGGTCTTTCTTGGATAGTATCTTGTATATATGTATATTGCTTGACTTTCAATGTGCTTTTAGTATTTTCAATATGGTTTTGAGTTTAGTGTCCGCATTAGTTTATACCATGTTTGGTCATGCAGAGCAGATGGCTTTCTATGGCTTCGCTGATGGTGCTTACCGCCACACCTTGAATCTCACCTCAGCTGCTTGGGTCCTCTATTCCCCAGCTGAAGATTTGGTTAGTTTAGGAGTGGTTTGTGTTGGTCCCGCTACCAATAACATCGCTGAGTATCGAGAAGTCATAGGTCTTCTGACTGAAGCTGCCTCCTAAGATGTTCGTAATTTTCCAGTCTTGATGGACTCACAACTCGTGGTTTGTCATCTAAACCATGTCTACACCATTAGAAATCATGTACTTCTCTACCTTTTCCAGAGGGTACGTTTGTTAGAAAGGTCATTTAAAACCTTCACTCATAGGCATATCCCTAGGGAACATAATGTAGTTGCTGACTCATTAGCTAATTACATCCTAGATTGGCATATTGCTCACTCATGACGTTAAATCAAATATGGTTCATTGTAAATAAACAATTAAAGACACATAAAATTCATGTAAAATGCATTTACCATTTGAGACATATAAACACCAGGTAAAATTCTGTATATATATATGAACAAGTTTTACAAAAATAGGTCATGAGACCTCACCTGAAGCATGTAGGATTTCAGGCAAAAATCACCATACAAAATCCTGAAGCTATCAGCTTTCAGTGGATATCTCATACACACAATGTCTAGTGATGCTCATGGTAGCACATCACTGCCCAGGATACTCTACGTAGCAGCCTACTAAATTGATTCGGTACTCCCGCTGAAGGTCTCTGATACCTTAGAGGGAGGTCATCAATACAAGCGTCAGGATGTCTAAGGTCAACCTCTCTAGGTTTTCCTCTAACTCCTCAATGATATCATCGCCCTACGGTACAACGTGGGATCCAGCTCATCTATCCAATGGGGAATCTTCCCCAAGTGGTGCTGCTCCAATGTCTGCATGAAAATATTCGGGTCTCATTACTTAACATAAAAAATAGAAAACATAAAAAAAAATAAAAACATTTTATCCATTTTAGGGTTTCTTGCTTCTTACCGATGTCACCCCACTATCTGCCAGGCGGGAGCGGTAGGTCAGGGTCTCCAATGAATTCCGTACCTGCATAAGCATAATCCTCCACCATGAGGATCTGATCTTGAAGCCATTTGAATAACGAGTCACCGAACTTCACCTTCCCCCTGCCCGCTCTAGTACAGGCCATAATCCGGACCCACCTCTGCATACGGGGGTCCCATGCTCTCAGCTCTATGAAGACCACCTAAGGTCTCATTTGTGGTACCTGCTCAAAGAATAAGTAGGCTAGAATGGAGCCAAAGACGAACTGCTTCAGTTCTCCTTGCTGACACTTAGTCAGTTGATCTTTGAATATTGGAAGCAGGGCTTTCACCCAATTGAACACTGTAGGTTCCATGGCCTCTATGGCATATAAACATGTGTGCCCTAGAATCCTGGTGCACACCTTGACTCTCGACCACTCTCTGCATAGTAAATAAAATAGTCCGTAGGGGCCCATCCATCACTGCCTTTATGCGGATTTTCTTCCTCGATGTCCTTGTCCCTGGGATACAGTGATGATCTATCAAATCTTGTGTGGTAATATCCCCTCCTCAAGAACCTATCAATGAGAAGGGGGCACCCCATCTCGAGAGTCCAGTCAAGTAGTAGATGTCCTCTACCTCTACTGTTAGAATATGACCCCAACCTCAAAGTTTTGCTGCTCTAGATTCCACATCCGAAGTAAGTGCTCTAGCAACCGCTCATGTAATACCAAGCTAGGGGTCTGGAAGAATTTCAAAAGTCCACCGTCTTGTAATGTGGCTATACAACCTGAATTCGTTTCAGTGAAAGTGTCATCATTGTCATGCTGTATTTCTTTCATATCACCATGATTGATCAGCAAAAACCTGCCAAAAACAATCATAACACATATTAGAATCATCCTTAATCATTTAAATTCAAAGAAATGATTTATTTTTGCTTGTGTTATCTTTTTTAAATCTTCACGGTTGGCACCGCCTGTGCACCATTGAGACAGGTGGTGGCACCGCCTAAGAGCCTTGTTTTAGGCGTGGTTCTAGAGAGGTACTGTGTATCCCCCAAGGGATATGCACGGTTCCTGTTCCCATGGTTTTAGGGCTTGCCATACAAGCCCAAAACCCCATCAAAAATCAAGATTAAGACTATGAAAAGGAAGAGTATGGTTTTAACTGTTTCCTGGAACTGACGATGCTCGAATCCGACTGTGGAAAATCCCGATATCAGCAGCTGAAGATCTGACTAGGAAAATGCTCCAAATGCTCTCCACTATGGGTAAATAGTAAAATGATTTGATTTTTCACTATTTACATGACTTATATACATGTTTTTGGGTTTGATGTGCTATAGTTTTGATTTAAAATTACTTTTTACTCAAAATTCATCAATCGTAATCCCTTAATGTTAGTTATGAGCGCATTTAACACTTGTTTTTCGAGTCATTGCAGGATAGAAAGAACCATAGCAGTAAAGTTTTGGGAGTTTGTTTATGACTTTTTTGTACTACCATAAAACGAAAAAAGTCAATGAATGTTTGTTACGACACTTTGGTCACTCTCTTGAAAACTCGTATCAAAGGTCCGAGTCCATTTCTGATTCTTTCCAGGCTGGTAAAAACTAACATTGTGTAAAGAAACCTCATGGAGTCTTCCTTCAACTCTTTTCAGGCTCCTTAAGCATGAAAAGATCATCAATTCCATTTCCAATTCTTTCCAAGCTCATAAAAACTAACATTGTGTAAAGAAACCTCATGGAGTCCTCTTTAAACTCTTTTTAGGCTCCCTAAATATGAAAAGATTGTCGAGCAATATTGTCTTCTTCATGCTCATTAAAGAATTTGAAGAGTCGCCCTTCCGACGGTAGGTTATCTCTTTTTCAGTTCGGATGGACTATTTACGAAAAAGAAACATTCCAGCCAATCATGACTAGAAGAGTTCTCTAAGGTATGATTTTACACTTTTTCGGGCCTTAGGGACTAAATCATATGAAAAAGGACATTTTCGAGTCTTCTTCCGTAATCGTTCAGGCTCTCTAAACATGAATGATACTGAGTTTTCTTTCATTGGACTTGTTAAATTAAACATTGAGAGAGCCGTATTGGGAACGAACCCCTCCTCTCTCAGGTTCGTAAAACATATGAGTTTGGACTTGTCTTCATACAAGTTATACGGAGTGTTTGTTACCCTCTTTGAAATCGTAAAACCAAAAAGAGGCACTCATCGATCATGATGAGGAAAATTGGAAAAGGATCATTTTGCAAATAAATGGCATTAGTTTGTCGTTACCTTTGAATATGGCACTTGTTTGTATATCATGTCAGTCAATTGGGTATTTAGCTAATCTCCATGACGATCCACTTTCATGAGTCATGTTACTCCTTTGAGTCTTTCAAAAGAATGCATTGTCCACTGTTGCATGGTGTATTTGTCATGTTTGGTCATGATGCCAAGTCTTTTGTCATGCCGCCCAATGTTCAAAGGGAAGTTGAAGAAGTTTTTCCTTTGCAGTCAGAACAGTATTTGTGTTAGTACTTTTTGAGTCAGTCCTATGGTTACTACATTCACATCATTCTAGAATTATGTTTTGATTTTCATGTCATCGATGTGGGACTCATCATGGCCCTCCTTCGACAAGACTATTCCCATCGACATCAGTTCATCATCCGAGAAACAGTCTTAGAAGCAAAAAACTTAGTACCTTGAGATCTGTATGCCTTAATGACAAATTTTCTTGCTCTCGACATAGGTTCACATCATTGAACTTTGATCGATTGAATCAAATGGGTGTTCAACATAAGGACATCTATTCACACTCAGTAGATTGTACTAGGGTACCTTGGGAATCATTGACATCAATGGTGATCTCCCTCACACTTGTTAATGGTTCACATCATTGGTCGGTAATCAAGTGGTTTCTACCATGTTCGACTTCATAGCATTGTAATCACATGGATAGAATCGTACTTTGCAAAAGATGAGACGAAGACCCTAGGTATTTGTTTAAAGCGCTCATTGCTTTTCCCCAGGTTGCGATGGAGTTTTCTATATCTAGCATGGATCCACATTTTTATTGTCGCGGATATGCTCAAATTTACATCTGTATGACATAGATCTATGTTGTATGTCTGGTAGCTATGTCCAAGTTTGAGTCCTTTTTCACATGGATCTATGTTGTATTCTAGTAGCCATGCTTTTTTATTCCTCCCATGGATCTACCTTGTATTTGTCTGTAGACATGAATTGGTTACTTGTGTCTATTAGTCAAAAATATTGATGTACTACAAATGCCTACTTAATGACATGCTCCAATCAAGCTGAAATTTTCACCTCGAAGTGACAACTTGTTCTCTCACAGCTCTCATTTATTGTATCCCTCTAAGACTCATGCTTTTGGGGGAATTCTGTTATACCCAAATTCTATCACCACCATGTGATAAGACCTTTGAATTACATATTTTCCCTTAACCCCAGCACTTGGAGTGGAAACCCGTGTTGTTTTTCAATCTTACATAAAAATAATCAGCACCGCGCTTTCCCCGTTAACCATGAGTAGTACCTTGACCGCACTGCCTGCATCTTGTTTGGCATAAGCAGTGCCACCACCTATGGCCTTTGGTCCATAAGCGTTTCTAACCTAAACTGCTCTGTCATAAGAGGAGAAAAGCGATACCCTGGGTAAAATGGGAAAAATAGAAGTTTCTCGAGGCTTCTAGATCATGAGCCTCGTATCCTCCCTTATCCCTGTCATTGTGGGTCAATTGATCTTGAGATCCCACATCATAGGATCTTAAAGGCCACCTCATCCACAAATCTCTCAACCATTCCTATCCATTGAGCCTTATAAATACAAGCTCATGTCCATGGTTGAGGGGGAGAACAATAGAATTATTGTTATGCTGTTGGATTGACCACTTGGCCCAAGCCATTTGAGAGCATAGAGAGAAAATTTGGAGCTTATGGGGATGAAGTGTTATTTTCATGGAGATGCATGTCGACACTAAGGCTTAATTGGTTGTAAAATTATCCATTCATATTAATGCAAAGCTATTTTTCATCCCACATTACTGTTGTTTTGATTTTGCATGTAAATGTTGTTAGATTCCTTAGTCACTAACATGGATAAGTAGATGATGTTATGGTAGCTTTGATGTGTTTGCATGTTTGATCTGGTTGCAGGTACCATTAGAGAGAATTTGAGGTCAAAAATGGGCCTCAAAAGGACCAAAATGTACTATAAAAATCAACCAATTACATTCTAGTAGATGACATCATCCCCCATGGTTGAGGTGGCATTGCATGAGTTAAGAATGCTTATTTGTCACATTTTCTATGGTGGATGAAAACCCATAGTTAACCAAGGTAGTGGTACAAGTACTTTTAAGTCATAAAGTGAAGTACTCATAATAAAAGTCATTTCACACTTTCTCATAAAATAATATTATTGTTATTTTCAAGTAAAGTACTCACAATTCACTTTCTCATAAAATAATATTATTCTCATTTTCAAATAAAGTACTCATAATTCATAAAAATGTCTTTTCACATTTTTTTATAAAATAATATATTGTCATTTTCATGTTTTTTTAATTTTAAATTATATATTCACTCAATTGTATTTAATATCATAATCTCAAACTAATATATATATAATCTTGTACTTTTAATATATATATAATCCCGTACTTCTAAAATAAATTAAATTCATGAATGATATTTATATGAAAAAAATGTGTTAGTTATGCATATAAATTAAATTCATTTTTTTTAAATTTTATTTACAAGTTCAAGACAAATAAATGCTAAAGGATAATAATTTTTTTGGAATTTACAATGAATCTTAGTCACATCATTATAGAATTATTTTATTAATTTTATTTATAGTCAATTTAGAAAAGTAACTCAACCATGGTTATTTATATTGTACATAAAAAGTAGTGTAGGAGGTGAGTTGTCATATATACCTACCCCATAAAACCCCTAACTCATAATATTTTAATATATCTTATATTTTTGTAGTACATCTCTTAGGAGGCCCATTTTTGACCTCAAATTCTCTCTAATGACAGGTTTACTATCGAAGCAACATTCTAGGTGTCTACGAAATATAGGGAAGGTCTTCATCCTTTGTTGTTCACTTATTTGTTCTATATTTGAACCATTCAGACCAGAGGAACAACTTCTGTCTGCAGACGGTGAAATATTCCTGCTTACAGTTGTTAAAGCAGGATTCAACATTGCATGGAGAGGTGCATATGGATTCAAAAGTTGAAAATATTAGGAAAAAATTGCAACGACATAAGTCACACATTTGTTTTAATAATGAAACTAATGACATGCTGGTAATGACAAATAGGAGATTAAGAGAAGACTTGGAATATATTAATGCAAATTATCAAGAAATGATAGCTGTGTCTAAAGAAGCATTGAAGAGAAAACGCAAAATCTGGAATCAAGCTAAAGATTTAACCCAACAAGTTCAAAATTTATGCAAGTAGAATGAAATGTTGTAAAGCAGAGTTAGAAGTCTAGAGACAGAGCAGGAGTGAACTAAGAAGCACACTCATGCATTGGAGGGGATTGTTATGCTAGGAGAAGTAGCCAAACGGTTATGACTGCTACCTAATGCTCAGTTGTTAAGTATTTTGTTTTATTATAATGCGTGCGGTGGTCAATACTTTATTAATTTTAAAGATTCGAAGTTAAGATGTAACTATTTTTTGTAAATAATTTTAATTTAGACCTAAAAGACAGTTATTAAGCAGTTATGAAACCGTTCTAGTTTGTAAATGATTAAAGTAGGGAATTTGATTGGAGTAGGGTTTGATTTTTGTTTCAAGAAGGGTTTTAGAGTTGAATATTTTGGATGTATGTTCAAGCTAATACTTATAACTATCATGTAAGTGTTGAAGACTAAGACTAATTTATATATACATATAAGCCATTTTATCCTCTATATTGATTTTGTTTATGGCCTGTTTGACCACTCAACTTATGACTTCATCTCTTTATTAATTCTTTTATTCATGTAAATTCTCATGAGTTGTGGACATAACTAGTACTGTGTTTATGATGTTCATGGGTTATATTTATTGTTTATGCATTTGTATCTCAATATTTCATGTTATTTAATGATTCAGTGCCTGTATTGGTTTGCTGATTATTTACCTTCTTGTGGATGAACTTTCAAACCAAAAATTAAAAAAAACAAATTCCATTTTTCTTTTTGTTTTGAGATTGTACTAGCTTGTTCCTTTTGTAGTCTAGGAACAACTCATAGCACAAACATATTTGGCGTCATTTCCAGGGACGGAAGTGAAGTATATATTCCCTGTGATATCATTATTGATCTGGTTTTGAGAGGTTATCAAAATCATAAAATATTTTAGACTACATTTTCACCAAGAAGTGGTTCACAGTGTCTACTAGAAAGATTGGAACACGAAGAAAAAATACTTCACCTTTACATTTAGGTGTCTCAGACCCAGAACAGATTTTGAAAGAAGCTAGAAAAATTTGAAGATCTTTGTCCTCTTCTTCTTCTTTTACTACTGGTCAATTACAGTCAGCATCCTCTTTTACATACTTAGAGCTTAAAACAAAAGAAGGAAAAAAAAATATTTCTTGGCTAGCTCCTTCTACACTAGTTGAGACCTTTTAGATTCTTGCTACTCCATTGTCGAGTCAAAAAATAAAAACTGAAGTTCTTGGTAAAACTCCCTTGTTTCAGTTTAAGCCTTACAAACTCTTTTCTCAGCCAAGTCCTAGCAAAGTTAGTTAGCCTTTTTCTTCAATAAATCAAAGTAGTTTCACGATGGCTGCACATCAACCTCTGAACATGATGGATTGAATGGTAGCTACTAGATATGCTCCCTTAATTCTTCCCTAGCCCCTAAATGCTCTTCCTGGAGGAGCTTATTAGAAATACCTTTGTAGGTTTAATGGTCAAGGTGAGACTACTGCTGAAGAACATTGGGATGCATTTCTATGTTATGTAGAAAATCAGAATATCGAAGCGAAAGATGTGTGGATGAGGATGTTTGTTCAGAGTTTAGATGGGGAGGTAAGGAGATGGTTGCGAGAATTACCAGATAATTCAATAACTCTTATATAAGAACTACATGATGTGTTTATGAGGCAATGGGGGTACACGAAGGATCATGCTTATTACATCACAAAGTTTGGAGCTTTGAAAAGAAAAAAGATGAAACTGTAGGAGACTTCTCAAAACGTTTTAATAAGATATATGGTAGGATCCCAATAGAAATTAAGCCTTCTGAAACTTCAGCTAAGCTAACGTATGCTAATTATTTTGATCATGAGTTTTCCTTTCATTTAAGAGAAATAAGGTTAGTGAATTTATTGAACATGCAGGAAGCTGCATTGGAGGTGGAGTCAAACATTTTATCTTCAAATAGGCTTAAAATACACTCATATCATCAAGTGTATGACCGAAAGGGTAAAAAGGAAATGACCCCACCAACTTTTACATCATAGAAAACAGAGAGTAAAATTGATGAGATAGCTAAGTTGGTTATAAATTTAACTGCAAAACTAAATAATTTGGAGCTAGATAAAAATCCAAATAAACCTACCCAAGAAGGAGAAAGAAATCCTAATCAGTATAGGCACCGATTTGTTCCTAGATTTATCCCTAGAGAATGAAGAAACAATGACATTTAGAGGGAAATAAGGGAGAATAAAGATCAGAGAGTTCCTCCTCCACTCCAAAATACTGTAGCAAATGAAATTGAGGAAGGTGAAGATTTGCAATATGAAGATTCAAATCAGGTTATGAATTACTTTGGGGAATTATCATTAGAGGCTTTCTTAACTGAATATGACTATCATAATTCTGAGTTTTCTGATTCAAATATTTATGAAGAAGAAAGTTATTTTTTCCCTAAAGTTTCAGCTGGTATATGTCAATATGAACCTAAGAAGTATTATAGCTTGAGGTCTAGTCCAAAACAAGTTTCTCAGATTCCCAAAAGGAACATAGCTCTTCCTCCCAAGCAGTTACCTAATCAAACACATCAAAAGATACAAAATCATGGTGACCAAGACAATGCTACAGATATTGAAGAAGTGAACAGAAATGTGCAAACTTTTAATTGTGAGAATAAATTATGTAATATCAAGATTTCGGTACCATTTATTGAATTGATGAAGAATCCTTGTTATAGGAATCCTATTTTAAAAATGTTAAGTTCACATGCTAGTCAGATACCTTCAGATACTGTGAATCTCCAATAAGAATACCCTACAATCATTATTGGTTCTTCCTTAGTTGATAAGACTAAAAATGATTCAAATTATTCTCCACCTTTTTATATAACCCTGACTATCCATGATCAAATGATTCATAACTGTTTATTGGATTCTGGAGCTTCTCATAACCTGATGCCTAAAGAAGTCATGGAGGCTCTTGGTTTGAGTATCACAAAACCATACCATGATTTATATGCATTTGATTCCAGAGCTCTTAAATGATTAGAAGTGATTAAGGATCTTGTGATTAATTTGACTCAGTTACCCATGAAGAGTGTTAATATGGATGTGATGGTTGCTGACATCACTCCTAAGTTTGGTATGTTAGTCTCAATATCTTGGGAAAATAAAGTAGGTGGTGCATTGCATATGGATTTGACATATGCTAACATTTCTGTATTTGGGGGAGAAAACAGAATATTGTATAGAGAACTACATCATGCTTGTATTTTCACAAATGATAAAAATCCAATGAATCATCCTCTTTATGGTGTGTAGGAAGATTTAGGGTCTTGTATATTACATTTCAGTGATGAAGATACAAATGGAATGCTACGTGTAGAAAAAGAAGCACCAATCAAACTCAGTGTTGAACATATGGATGAGTTATGGAAAATGTACTTTGATGGCTCCTCATCCAAGGAAGGAGCAGGAGCATGCATTGTTTTAGTTTCCCCTGGTGGAGAGGTGATATGTTTGATATATAAGTTGGAATTTGAAACTACTAATAACAAAACAGAATATGAGGCATTAATGCTTGGCTTAGGGGATGCAAAGGACCTTTGAATTCAACAAATTTCTGTATATGGTGAATCCGAATTAGTTGTCCAGCAGGTGAAGGACAAATATAAAGTAAAAAAATATTTTTTGAAGGTATATAGAAACAAAGTTTGGGATATGATTGAAAATTCTTTCATAGCATTCAATATTTCTTTCATTCCTAGGAATCACAATCAGACATTAGATTCAATTGGTTTGACAGCCACACACTTCAAAATTCCCGTAGAAGACTTAGTTACAATACCCAATTCAAGTCAAATATAGGCTTTCTATTCCAAACAACATGAGATAGTGGAGCGTTTTTGAAGATGATTTGGAAATAAAGAAATTTTTAGAGTGAATTGGATAGTTTTCTAATTGATTGATTAACCAGGACTAGGATGATGAACTTGAAGATGTTGCATATTCATGAAATACAATTGCTGAACATAATATCATTGAGCTAAAGGGAAACTTCATTCCCAAGGGTTTGGTTCCCCCTGAGAGGATTTTTCCTAAAGATGATACTCTGTTAAATATAATCATGCAATCCTTAGAGGAGAACATTATAATTTGTAATATTGGCACAGAAGAGAAGCCTAGGATGGTGAAAATTTTGAAATCTCTCTCAATTAAGAAAAGGAACATGTATACTAAATTATTGAAGGAGTTTGTTGACAATTTTTCTTGGTCTTATGAAGATTTAAGAACCTATGATACCATAAATATTCAACATAATGTTCCTTTGAATCTAAATGTGAAACCTTTTAGACAGAAATTAAGAAGAATTAATCCAGCTTTGTTTCTAGTCATAGAGAAAGAAGTCAAGAAATTATTGGATGCAAAGATAATTGTTCCACTTAGTTATTCATCTTGGGTGGCAAATTTAGTTTCAGTACAAAATAAGAATGGAGAGATTAGTTTGTGTGTGGATTTTCACAATTTGAATAGAGCTTCGCTTAAAGACAATTATCCACTACCCAAGATTGAGCAAATTTTGGAGAAACTAGTAGGTGCCCAGAGAATTTAGATGGTTGATGGATTCTTGGGTTACAATCAAATTTCTATGCATTCGGATGACAGAGAGAAGACAACTTTCACTACCCCTTGGGGTAAATTTATGTATGACAAGATGCCATTTGGTTTGATGAATGCTAGTGCAAATTTTCAAAGAGATATGGATATAGCTTTTGTGGGAGAAAAATAAAAATTTGTAGTAATTTATTTGGATGATATCACTATGTTCTCTCAAGCTGATAAAGAGAATTTAAAACATCTCAAACAAACGTTTTTGAAATGTAGGAAGTTTCGATTGTCATTAAATCCTAAGAAGTCCCATTTTGTTGTTTAGGAGGGTAAGATTTTGAGACATCTAGTTTCAGCATATGGGATTAGAATAGATCGTGAGAGAGTCGAGGATATTTTGAAGATTAGTCTTCCAAGAAGTAAGAAATATGTTCAGTCATCCATTGGATTTTTTTTTCTTAGATGGTTCATTCCAAACTTTGCTGAAACAATAAAGAAGATAAAATCTATGTTAAGGAAAGACTAGGAGGTGAGGTGGATAGCAGATTCCAGACCCTCATTTGAGAAGATCAAACAAGGTCTAACAGAAACACCATTTCTTGTAATCCCATACTTTTCAAAATATTTTTTGACTTTCTCTTTTTCTTCTCAGGACACAATAGCTATTTTTCTATTACAAAAAAATGCAGATGTATTAGAGCATCATATAGTTTTCTTTAGCAAGACTCTCAGAGATTCATAATTAAAATACAGTACACTAGAAAAACAAATATATGCACTAGTAAAAGCATTGAAATTTTCTAGAATCTATATTATGCATTCGGAGATTATTTCTTATGTACCTAATGCTTCTATTAAAGAAATTCTAACACAGCCAGATAGTGAAGGAAATAGGGGAAAATGGATTGCAAAGATTATGGAATACGATGTGGAGATAAAACCTACTAAGATTTTAAAAGGGTAGGGTCTAGCAAGACTATTGGAAGATTCAAATTGTGAATCAGTTGGTATTCATTTGATAGCAAGCCAACCAATATAGGAGGAGTTGCAAATAGGGAAAGATAAAGAACAGATCATGGATAAATATGCAGATTCAGAATGGTATGCTGATATAGTTCATTTTTTATTTTATTTGCAGTGTCCTGATCCTTTGGATAAGAAGGCTATTAGATAATTAAAACTTAAGGCCACTAAATTATGTCTAATAAATCAGCAGTTACATTGGAAAGATCCAGGGGGAGTGCTGCTTAGGTGTTTGGAGAAACCAGAAATTGAAGAGGTCATTTCAGAATTACATGAAGGTGCTTGTGGAGGTCACAAATATTGGAAGGCTACAACTTATAAAATTATAATATCTAGATACTACTGGACATCTTTGTTTTTTGATGTCTATCAGCATGTTAGGGCTTGTATTCAATGTCAAAATTTTGTTGACAAACAAAAAATTGTGTCCTTAACTTTGAAGCCCATTGTGGTGAATTCTCCTTTCCAGCAGTGGGGAATGGATTTTATAGGTGAGATCAATCTTGCTTCCTTTGGGCAGCACAAATGGATACTTAGAGCTACTGATTTTTTGACAAAATGGGTGGAAGCCATTCCTACACGGAATGTACATGATAAGGTAATTATTAACTTCATTCAAGAAAATATCCTGAGTGGATTTGGTTGTCCTAAGAAGTTGTTGACTGACAATGCTAAGGATTTTAAGTCTAAGGCCATGGTTACTTTTTGTGAGCAAAATGGAATTATTCTAAAGCATTCTACATCGTATTACCCCTAGGGGAATGGATTGTCAGAATAAACTAACAAAAATATCATTCAGAGCATTAGAAAATTGTTAAATCAAAACAAGAGATCTTGGGATTCAATGTTGAAGTATGCACTTTGGGAAGATAGAATAACCACCAAGAAGGAAATTGGTTTATCTCCTTTTCTGTTGGTGTATGGTACTGATGCTTCTTTTCCAATCCAGTTAGGTATTCCAGTAATCATTTTTTTTCAAAATAGTCAAGAAGATCCTAATGATATTCAAAGAAGATATTTCTCACTGATTGAATTATAATAGGAACATAAATCTCTAGATGAAAATTCTCAAGCTTACTGGAAAAAGATCAAGCCTAAGGTTTGAAAAGAAGGTAAAGGAGGATACTTTTTATTTTCAAGACATGGTACTGAGATGGGATTCCAAAAAAGAGAAGAAGGGTAAGCATGGAATGTTTGATAACTTGTGGTTTGTTCCTTTTATAATTTCAGAGATTTTGGAAAATAATACCTTCATACTGCAGACTCTGGAGGGTGAATAATTGTCCAATCCAATGAATGGATGATTCCTTAAACATTTTTATAGTTACTGAAGGTGACAAAACTTTTACTCATTATACATACCAATGTGAGGAATATAGAATAAAGACTCCAATTACCCAATGGAAGTTTGCAGAATAACGAGAAGTTTTAGTTTAGATTGCAGAAAGCACTGATCTACAGGTTCTTCAAACCTAACAAGGAGGATTTCATCCCTCAGCAGAAGCCAGATGTTAAGACTGCAAATTGTTCCTAGTCTTTGTATCTTGTTTTTCAATGGTCCATTTCTTATTTACTTTTCATTTTGATCTTGTTTTAAATTTTAATAGTTTTAAATGCATCTTTTTTGGTTTTATAGGTTATATTTTTCTTTAATTTCTTAAGTTTTCTTTTTAATGGCTTATTAAGTATTATATGTCTTTCAAAGTTTGAAAATGATGTTTAAAATTTATTCCAAGGTGTATATCCAAGGTCTAACCCTTGTTTTGAGCTCTTTGTCAAATATGTCATGACGAGATTCCTGTAGCACAAAATTCAGGATCTATACAATAAAGCGCTGTAGGAGTCATGAATCATTTGGAAGAGTGGTTGATTGATGATATAGCATGGCCATTGTAGTCGAGGATAATGGGAAATTTTCAAGCACCTGTTTAATACATCATGACACATGTACATAACGCAATTCCATATATCAGGAGAAATGTATGAAGTGGTGTGAATATCATTGAGAAAATTGTGGTTTTGAATTGTGATGATTTTTAGTTTGGGCTATGAGTCTCACTGTTGCAGAGATGTAGTTTGAAAATATTTGAAATTTCCTAAGGAAGTACACAAGACAAATTATAGTATAGATATGGGAAAGAGTGGAAAGATTAACGGGTTTGATCCTACAGACACAAGTTGGGCCATTAAATTTACAGAATGTGTAGGGTTATTTAAAACAATGGGGTGGTTTAGTTTCTTTGAGAAGATCTTTGGTTTCAATCCTGAAGTTTCACATCATTTCGCCAAGAATTTCATCAATGAAACTGTAACATTTAATACTCTCAGGTTCGAGCTAACACAAGAATTAATAGCTGAGGCTACTGGTGTCCCAATAGATGGAGAATCCTGGTTTAAAAATATTCCTTTTAGTTTTGAACCTAATGATTTCTTACTACCAGGAAATGAAACCCTAGAATAGGGAAAATGGGTTCAATTAGAAAATTTTAAGCCAGAATGGAAAGAATAAATTGGTATTGTACAAAATTATATTCCATGCAATGGAAGGTTCGCATTAGTATTTAAATACCATGTAATCTTCTTATAGAATTTGAATCAACAATATAAGATGAATTTTCCCTTCTTTCTTTTAAAAAGTCTGAAGAAGTTGTTAAATAGAATCAAGACATTTCAACCATAGAAATCAGTCAGTATTTCACCATGGCTTGCTCAAATTAATCATTTGTATAGTTTGGTAGAAGAAAAACAGGAGCTGGGATCACTCCTTATTCTGGTCAGGGTTTACCAATGAACATGATGATCATGTAAAGAAAATATTGACTGATAAACAATTTGGTTTTGTAAAGAGATTTAAAAAAGAGGTGTTTGAATATTTAGTACAAGATAGCCTTCAGGAAAATAGTTCATGTCAAGGATTCAGAGATTCTATTGATGAAGATCGAGGAAAACAATTGGATGATGAGAAAGAGCACGTTTTGGAGATTGAAAAAATGGAGAAGACATCTGATTTGAATCCTGAGGAAGATATTAGTTTAACAGAATAGAAGTAAAGTTCTATATGTGTACAGGAAATCTCAACTAAAGTTTCTGTTGCAGCTGATTCGAAGGGTAATATTTTTCAAGTCCCAGATGTAAAGGTACAAAAGAAATATCTTATGTAGTTGGAAGGATCGAAATGGAGGCCAAAGACTAGAGCTACAACTGAAACTCATATTAAATATGAATAGAATTTTAAACCCTAAACTACAAAATGAGAAGATGACAATCATTGAATGGATCATTGGTATATGGTCATTGAATGGATCATTGGTATATGGTCTTCGATGAAGACCCTCATGGGAATAGAGACATCCCATTTTATTTCCTTATGAAGTTGTATGCAGAATTTATCCTAGGGAAACATGTTAAATATTTCGATATCTTAGGCTTCTAGGGTGTTGGTCATGGGATGCCCCAAAGGGAAGGGTCCAGTACGGATCCTAACTGTGTGCCATGCCCTCAAAGCACACCAAAACTCCCTCGGCTATATCCTCCCGCGGGTCCTGTGATTGATGATACATAGGAGGCATTATTTTACTTGGCAAATATATTGCTTCAGCATGGGACTAATGTCCAAGGCAATTTAGGCCAAGGGGTTGGCACTTCTAAGGCTAGACCATCTATAGATCAGAGCATTCAGAGCTTCGTGTTACTCCACACCCTTGCACATCGTGTGGAGGCATATGCTATGGCACCGATTCAGACTTTCAAGATGATGGATTACTTCGATTTGTAACTAAAAATCATTATTTTCATATTATATTTTGTTTCATATCACAATTTTCAATTGTTTCGCAATTAATTTCCATTTAACTATCTAACAAATTATGTGAAAAAATATATAGCTAGTGTCCCATGGCACATCGGAGTCACATAGTCCACTAATCAATGTTGCAAACATTGATGCGGCTGTCAATATTGCATATGGGTTTGGTTCTTCACCATTAGCGATAAGAACTATACTTGTTAATTTGTCAACTTTATTTACATATTTATAGTAGAGATTGTAACATTCAATACATCCTAATTTTGATACAACATGTTTTATGCAGGGTGATTAGGATGAGTACATTGAATCTCAGCCTAGTCCCTCTCATGCAGAGGTAGATTCCCAAACACAGGTATTATTTTAAATATGCTTTTAATTATGTTTCGCTTTCTTTGGAAAAATAATTTTTCATCCATCATGTATATGTCTTGTTTTCTTTGTATTATTTGACATTGACATATGTTACGTTATGCAGGCAACCGTTGAGTCATTAGTGCTTGAAGAGAACCAACACGAGGTTGTTGCCGACCCACCTCTTCCCTCCCACCAGGTACATGTATGTTCCGTTTTCTTTGAAAACATCATTTTTCGTCCATGTAGTATATATGTCTATGATTATTTTCATTATCTGAATTTGACATATGTTATTTTATGCAGGCTTCTATTGAGGCACCGATGCTTGAAGAGCACCAGATTGATGACCCACCTATCACGATCCAGTAGGTACGTTTATGTATCGCTTTCTTTTAATTGTGATTTTAATGATTCAACATGTAATTTTTTAATTTTTTGAAATTGTCTAATTGTATCTTTATCCTTTTGTACGTAGGAACATGAGTTTGATGAATATGTCCAAAAAGAGAGGTTCTTCGCTAGTACAAGTAGAAGTCCTTTTCTCTCATTGCTAGTTAATCGATCCACTGGTTACACACCTCCTCTAATAAGGCAGCATGTAATTTTATGTATCACATTATTTATATGTTTATGTATGGCTTTCCCTGATTTGGTGCTTTCTATTTGTACATTTTTGTATTTATGTATCGCTTTGACATATTTTACTTTATGCAGGAATATATTCAGACAGTGGTGCTTGAAGAGCACCAAAGCGAGGTTGTTTTCAACCCACCTCTTCCCCCCAGCTAGGTACATGTATGTTTCGCTTTCTTTGGAAAAATCATTTTACATCCATGTAGTATATATGTCTCTGATTCACTATTTTATCTGAAATTGACATATATGTTACTTTATGCAGGATTTTAGTGAGGTACAGGTGCATGAAGAGCACCAAATCGATGGCCTACCTTTGACGAGCCAACAGGTATGTTTATGTATCGCTTTCTTTGTATGTTTGTGTATCACTTTCTCTAATTTGGTGCTTGAAGAGACCCAAATCAGTGACCCACCTCTTCCTCCCCATGTACGTGTATATTTGTTGACATTGGCACATATATATATATATATATATATATTATGCAGCTTGATAGTGAGCAAGTGATGCTTGTAGAGCACCCAATCAGGGTCGTTGTTAGTGAGGCACCATGGCCCACAATTACTTACTCACGTAAAGTAAGTAAAAATGTTATTTTGGTTTAGGAATTTGAACAAATGTACATAGAATTTTTAAAGTTTGTTAAACTAACTTACAAAATTTGGTTTTTCTACAGTCTCCACTGATGCGACCTATCCCTCTTGTTCAGCGATGGGGATCACCAGTGAGAAGTCAAAAAAGAAAGCTAGACTTCTTCGAAGACATTGGCAAAAGCAACGAAAGGGGGGATAACTAGAATAAATGTATAGGGGGGATACATAGATGTAAATTTTTGTTCATATACACACAAATGTACTTTTTGATCCACTATTTTGTATTATGTCCATCTGGCATGCCAATTTTGTAACATTATTTCTATACATATATAATATAAAGCAAGGTTCAAATTTATACATATATGGTTGACTTGATCTTGGAACATGATATGTGTGGTTGACCTATGTGATATAATGATATGTGTGGTTAAAATGTGTGCTAACTTATGAATTTCCAATTCTTAAAGGAATAATTTATGACTCATCAACTTTTTAATATCATAACCATACCATACCCTAACTAAATTACATACACTAACAATCATAACACTAAGTCATGCATGGATGTGTAATATACCATATCATACCCTACAATACCCTATGATACTAACATCATACCATTCTAACATACAATAACATACCCTACAATACCCTATGATACTAACATCATACCATACTAACATACAATAACATACCATAACATAACATACTAACATCATACCATACTAACATACCATACCATTGTAACATACCATACACTAACATCATAACACTAAGTCATGCATGCATGTGTAATATACCATATTATACCCTACAATACCCTATGATACTAACATCATAACACTAAGTCATGCATGCATGTGTAATATACCATATTATACCCTACAATACCCTATGATACTAACATCATACCATACTAACATACCATAACATTGTAATATACCATACACTAACATCATAACACTAAGTCATACATGCATGTGTAATATACCATATCATACCCTACAATACCCTATGACACTAACATCATACCATACTAACATAAATCATACCCTACAATACTAACATCATACCCTACAAGCCTTAGTTGGTTTTCAATATGTACAGACATCCATGTGTTTCTAGTTCCATCTCATAACTTGTAAAGAGGTCACTAAACCATAGTTCCATGTCATAACCTGTCAACCCTAGTGATAGTATGCAAATTGGTGTTCATGAAACCCTAGTTGGCTTCCAATTTGTACATGTCCATGTGTTTCTAGTTCCCTCAAATTGTAAATTTCTCACTAGACCCTAGTTCCATCTCATTATTTGTCAACACTAGTTGGTTTCCAATTTCTAGTTCCCTCGCTTAACTTGTAAATTGCTCACTAAACCCTAGTTCCATCTCATTATTTGTCAAGCCTAGTGATAGCATGAAAATTGGTGTTCATGAAAGCCTAGTTGGTTTCTGATTTGTACATGGCCATGTGTTTCTAGTTCCCTCTCTTAACTTGTAAATTGCTCACTAAACCCTAGTTGCATCTCATTATTTTTCAACCCTAGTGATAGCATGCAAATTGGTGTTTTTGAAATCCTAGTTAGTTTTCGATTTGTACGTGGCCATATTTTTCTAGTTCCGTCTCATAACTTGTAAAGAGCTCACTAAACCCTAGTTCCATCTCATTATATGTCAACTCTAGTGTTAACATGGAAATTGGTGTTCATGAAATCCTAGTTGGTTTCCGATTTGTACATGGCCATGTGTTTCTAGTTCCCTCTCTTAACTTGTAAATTGCTCACCAAACCCTAGTTCCATCTCATTATTTGTGAACCCTAGTGATAGCATGCAAACTGGTGTTCATGAAAGCCTAGTTTTTTTCCGATTTGTACATGTCCATGTGTTTCTAGTTCCCTCTCTTAACTTGTAAATTGCTCATAAAACCCTAGTTCCATCTCATACCTTGTCAACCCTAGTTGGTGCATGCAAATTGGTGTTCATGAAAACCTAGTTGGTGCATGCAAGTATTGGTGTTCATGTGTTTCTAGTTCCCTCTCTTAACTTGTAAAGAGATCACTAAACCCTAGTTCCATCTCATTATTTGCCGACCCTAGTGATAGCATGCAAATTGGTGTTCATGAAAGCCTAGATGGTTTCCAATTTGTACATGGCCATGTGTTTCTAGTCTCCTCTCTTAACTTGTAAATTGATCACTAAACCTTAGTTCGATCTCATTATTTGTCAACCCTAGTGAGAGCATGCAAATTGGTGTTCATGAAAGCCTAGTTGGTTTTCGATTTGTACATGTCCATTTGTTTCTAGTTCCCTCTCTTAACTTGTAAATTGCTCATTAAACCCTAGTTCCATCTCATATGTTATCAACCCTAGTTGGTGCATGCAAATTGGTGTTCATGAAATCCTAGTTGGTTTTTGATTTGTACATGTCCATGTGTTTCTGGTTCCCTCTCTTAACTTGTAAATTGCTCACTAAACCCTCGTTCCATCTCATTATTTGTCAACCCTAGTGATAGCATGGAAATTGGAGTTCATGAAAGCCTAGTTGGTTTCTGATTTGTACATGTTAATGTGTTTCTAGTTCCCTCTCTTAACTTGTAAATTGCTCACTAAACCCTAGTTCCATCTCACTATTTGTCAAACCTAGTGATAGCATGCAGATTGGTATTCATGAAAGCCTAGTTGGTTTCCAATTTGTACATCTCCATGTGTTTCTAGTTCCCTCTCTTAACTTGTAAATTTCTCATGAAAACCTAGTTCCATCTCATACCTTGTCAACCCTAGTTGGTGCATGCAAATTGGTGTTCATGAAAGCCTAGTTGGTGCATGCAAATATTGGTGTTTATGTGTTTCTAGTTCCCTCTCTTAACTTCTAAAGTGCTCACTAAACCCTAGTTCCATCTCATTATTTGTCAACCCTAGTGATAGCATGCAAATTGGTGTTCATGAAAGCCTAGTTGGTTTCCGATTTGTACATGGACATGTGTTTCTAGTTCCGTCTCTTAACTTGTAAATTGCTCACTAAACCCTAGTTCCATGTCATTATTTGTCAACCCTAGTGATAGCATGCAAATTGGTGTTCATGAAAGCCTAGTTGGTTTCCCATTTGTAGATGTCCATGTGTTTCTAGCTCCCTCTCTTAACTTGTAAATTTCTCACTAAACCCTAGTTCCATCTCATACCTTATCAACCCTAGTTGGTGCATGCAAATTGCTATTCATGAAAGCCTATTTGGTTTCCGATTTGTACATGTCCATGTGTTTCTAGTTGCCTCTCTTAACTTGTAAAGTCCTCACTAAACCCTAGTTCTATCTCATTATTTTTCAACCCTAGTGATACCATGCAAATTGGTGTTCATGAAATCCTAGTTAGTTTCCGCTTTGTACGTGTCCATGTGTTTCTAGTTCCGTCTCTTAACTTGTAAATTTCTCACTAAACCCTAATTTCATCGCATACCTTGTCAACCCTACTAGGTACATGTAAATTGGTGTTCATGAAAGCCTAGTTGGTGCATGCAAGTAATGGCGTTCATGTGTTTCTAGTTCCCTCTCTTAACTTCTACAGAGCTCACTAAACTCTAGCTCCATCTCATCATTTGTCATCCCTAGTGATAGCATGCAAATTGGTGTTTTTGAATGTCTAGTTAGTTTGTGATTTATACACGGCCATGTCTTTCTAGTTCCGTCTCATAACTTGTAAAGAGGCCACTAAACCCTAGTTCCATCTGATTATTTTTCAACCCTAGCGATAGCATGCAAATTGGTTTTCATGAAAGCCTAGTTTGTTTCCGATTTGTACATGGCCATGTGTTTCTATTTCCTTATCTTAACTTGTAAATAGCTCAATAAACCCTAGTTGCATCGCATACCTTGTCAACCCTAGTGATATCATGCAAATTGGTGTTCATGAAAACCTAGTTGGTTTTCTATTTTTACATGTTAGTGTTCCCTCTCTTAACTTGTAAATTGCTCACTAAACCCTAGTTACATCTCACTATTTGTCAACCCTACTGATAGCATGCAAATTGGTGTTCATGAAATCCTAGTTGGATTCCAATTTGTACATGTCCATGTGTTTCTAGTTCCCTCTCTTAACTTGTAAATTGCTCACAAAACCCTAGTTCCATCGCATACCTTGTCAATCCTAGTTGGTGCATGAAAATTGGTGTTCATGAAATCCTAGTTGGTGCATGCAAGTATTGGTGTTCATGTGTTTGTAGTTCCCTCTCTTAACTTATAAAGAGCTCACTAAACCCTATTTCCATCTCCTTATTTGTCAACCCTAGTGATAGCATGCAAATTGGTGTTCATGAAAGCCTAGTTGGTTTCTAATTTGTACATGGCCATGTGTTTCTAGTTTCGTCTCTTAACTTGTAAATTGCTCACTAAGCCCTAGTTCCATCTCATTATTTGTCAACCCTAGTGATAGCATGCAATTTGGTGTTCATGAAATCCTAGTAGGTTTCCCATTTGTACATGTCCATGTGTTTCTAGTTCCCTCTCTTAACTTGTAAATTGCTCACTAAACCCTACTTCCATCTCATACCTTATCAGTCCTAGTTGGTGCATGTAAAATGTTGTTCATGAAAGCCTAGTTGGTTTCTGATTTGTACATGTCCATGTGTTTCTAGTCCCCTCTCTTAACTTGTAAATTTCTCACTAAACCCTAGTTCTATCTCATTATTTGTCAACCCTAGTGATAGCATTCAAATTGGTGTTCATGAAAGCCTAGTTAGTTTCCGTTTTGTACAGGTCCATGTGTTTCTAGTTCCCTCTCTTAACTTGTAAATTAATCACTAAACCCTAGTTCCATCGCATACCTTCTCAACCCTAGTTGGTACATGCAAATTGGTGTTCATGAAATCCTAGCTGGTGCATGCAAGTATTGGTTTTCATGTGTTTCTAGTTCCCTCTGTTAACTTGTACAGAGATCACTAAACCCTAGTTCCATCTCATCATTTTTCAACCCTAGTGATAGCATGCAAATTGGTGTTTTTGAAAGCCTAGTTAGTTTCTGATTTATACATGGCCATGTATTTCTAGTTCCATCTCATAACTTGTAAAGAGATCACTAAACCCTAGTTCCATCTCATTATTTGGAAACTCTAGTGATAGCATGCAAATTGGTGTTCATGAAAGCCTAGTTGGTTTCTGAATTGTACATGGCCATGTGTTTCTAGTTCCCTCTCTTAACTTGTAAATTTCTTAATAATCCCTAGTTCCATCGCATACCTTGTCAACCCTAGTGATATCATGCGAATTGGTGCCCATGAAATCCTAGTTGGTTTCCAATTTGTACATGGCCATGTGTTTCTAGTTCCATCTCTTAACTTATAAATTGCTCACTAAACCCTAGTTCCATCTCATTATTTGTCAACCCTTGTGATAGCATGAAAATTGGTGTTCATGAAAGCCTAGTTGGTTTCCGATTTTTACATGGCCATGTGTTTCTAGTTCCCTCTCTTAACTTGTAAATTTCTCACTAAACCCTAGCTCCATCGCATACCTTGTCAACCCTAGTGATAGCATGCAAATTGGTGTTCATGAAAGCCTAGTTGGTTTTCGATTTGTACATGGCCATGTGTTTCTAGTTCCCTCTCTTAACTTGTAAATTTCTCACTAAACCCTAGTTCCATCTCATTATTTGTGAACCCTAGTGATATCATGCAAATCGATGTTCATGAAAGCCTAGTTGGTTTTCGATTTGTACATGCCCATGTGTTTCTGGTCCTTCTCTTAACTTGTAAATGTTGATGTATATGTAACTTCGGAATGTATTCTTCTATGTATTGTAACCCGATGTTTATTCCGGGATGTTTCTATTATGTATTTGATTCATGTGGTCATGCCCCGATGTTTCGATCGGGAGGACTAATAATGTAATCAAGTCATATCAAGTCATTAGGTAAATCCCCACAGTTTTGGGGCACTCGGGTTATTATACACTAATTAAGGTGTAGGCTCGAGTAGTAATTGTTAGGTTGAGCCTATGTGTGAAAATGAAATTCAAGTGAACAGATGAATATAAATAGAGAGTGAGAGTCTCTCTATTTATTACTTGTGAAATACATCACTTGCCCTCCCAAGTGTGGTGCACTACTGAAGAAGGAAATTTTGGGACTAGACAGAAGACAGAAGACTACTGTTGTTTTGGGAGATCTCTTACTGTTTTGGTGTTGATTCTATCTTAGAGGAAGTTGTGGGGTTTTATCCTTTATGGTTTCCCTGAGGAAAACTATTTGTGTCTCTTGTCTCTTGTGATGTGCTTATGTTTTATTGCTGTACTTGTTATTCTCTCAGTGAAAACATCTTAAGATCTTAATGCTAGCTTAATGTGATGAAAAACTAACATGGTATCAGAGCTAACCTGAGAAGAAGACATTGTGCAGCTACAGGAACTAGGGATTCCTAGTTTGTGGATCTTCCTCCATATATTTTCAGCAAAAGTATGCTAGGGTGACTCTCGATTAAAGGGTGCATCTTTCTGTCGATGCGGAATTCAATTTCAAGCATTTTCAGTTTCGATGTGGAAATTAGGGCTTTCTACAGAACAAGAATTTTTGAGTGAGACTAGCATAGGATTTTTCTCCTCATCAAAACTGAAATTCAGAGACCTAGATCAAGAAATTTGGTTGAGTGAAACTCCGGGAAAGTCAAACCCTAGTTTGACCCTGAGCTAGGAGAAACCCTAAATACTAAAACTGCTACGTTTTGGTATAGTCGCTATATTCCGAGATTGGCAAAGTCTCAAAATCTGAAACTTTTAGGGGCCGAATATAAAATCCGGATGAATCTCGTGTCCAAACATCAGACTCATATTCGCTGTACTCCAGGAGATATGATCTCTCCAAGTTAGGGTTCCAGCCTCTTCCAGAATTCATCCCTAAACAGGACATCTGGGGAGATCTGCAATATCTTGAGCTACAGAGGTCCAAATGAAATTCCTGAAGATGTTCCAAAAAGGGAACGGACTTTAATTTTTGTGGTCCTTATATCATACTCAGAAGATGAACCAGTGACACGTGGCATTCCCTACAACTTCGCTGTTATGAACAGTCCTGTAACAGGTCACATTGGGAAAAGGATCATAAATCTCAAATGGTGAAACCAATTCTTATGAAACCTACGGTGTTGGATCAAGGACATGTGAGGTTACCTCAATACGAATTTTTAGACACACAGGATCAGTAATTTTGGAGATATCATAGAAAACGTAACAGGCATTTCTGCAGAAGAAATCAGAAAATTAGGGCTTCCTGTTCCGAGAGCTTCCCTCCACTGTTTTCAGAAAAGGAGTACATTGGACAGCTCCATTTGAAGAGATATATCTGTTTGTCCAATCAGATCTGAAAGATTCTAAGTTTTGAAAATTAGGGTTTCTGCGACAAACCCTAGATCAGCGAACTCCGGGACAAGACGGACACCTCAAATCGGTAAGATCTAATCCTTTGCTATTTCCATTTGAGGTTATCATTTCAATATGATATATCACATCAGCTTGGTGACAAGATTGCGGAAGTTGAAAACTTCCAAGCATGGAAGTATATGATCTCTCTGAAGAAAATGGATTGGACACCTACCTGAGTATAGAGGTTCCAGTTTCAGAGGGAGACGAGGTTAAAAGCCTTTCACAAGAAGAACTTGGTCAAGGCCAAAGAAGACATCATGCTCATGCTGCAGAGGATGATGAACCATCCAGAAAGAGATTCAAATATGAAAGTGAAGATTCTTCAAGCAAGGATGAATATGTTCTGATATCAGCTCTCACAGGTAACATTACTCATGGAAGTGATGATTGGCTTATAGACAGTGGAGCTTCCAAACATATGATGGGATTCAAGAAGTCCTTTGTAAGACTATCAGAACATGAATCACCTCACAAGGTGAAACTAGGAGATGACTACCAATATATAATAAAAGGTAGAAGGGAATCTTCATACAAGCTAGACTATGGTAAGTCTCTAACAATGAAAGAAGTATTGTTTGTTCTAGGACTCGAGAAGAACCTTCTCTCCATTTCAGCATTGATGCAAAAGGAATGCGGGTTGCATTCATAGATGGTCAAGTCATCATTTGGCCAAAAGGAAAGACTATCGATGATGCGGTAGTGATTGGAGAACAAGAAAGAGGCTTGTACAAATTGAAGGGCCATCCAGAACAAGCCTTGATCCATGACATAGTAGAGCCAAATGAGATTTGGCATAGAAGGATTGCACATGTGCATTATAGAGCACTACCTATTGCAAGCAAAGTTGTTGAAGGTCTTCCAGAATTTCAAGCTATTTGAAGGGAAGAACAAAAATCAAAATATGACCTAAATAAACCAGT
>LPNX010662509.1:85865-90865 GCA_001517045.1 Pseudotsuga menziesii
ATATGTGAGTGCTGGGCATGCCTTTCTGACGAGCAGGTCAGATATAAGTGCTGGGCGAAGACCTACATGAGGGTAGGCCTACAACCAGCGTGAAAAAGGGCTGGCTCTATAGAAATTCCTATGATGAGAAGAATCATGAGATAGCACCAGTGTTGATCCAGATCGAGTGATGATCTAGATCCAGTAATGATGATCTAGCAGTAGTGATCCAGATCGAGTGATGATCCATATCCAGTCCAGTGATGATGATCCAGATCGAGAGATGATCCAGATCCAGTGATGATGTTCTATGATGATCCAGATCGAGAGATGATCCAGATCTAATGATGACTTGAAGACAAAGTGACTTGAAGATGAAGATGACTTGAAGACGATATGATCCAGCTGATACAGAGAAGAAGACCAGTGCTGAAAATTGTGTCGAAAGAATACCTTCCTAGTTAAGAGGGAGTGTTGATGTATATGTAACTTCGAAATGTATTCTTCTATGTATTGTAACCCAATGTTTATTTTGGGATGTTTCTATTATGTATTTGAGTCATGCGGTCATGCCCCGATGTTCCGATCGGGAGGATTAATAATGTAATCAAGTCATATCAAGTCATTAGGTAAGTCCCCACAGTTTTGGGGCACTCGGGTTATTATACACTAATTAAGGTGTAGGCTCGAGTAGTAATTGTTAGGTTGAGCCTATGTGTGAAAATGAAATTCAAGTGAACAGATGAATATAAATAGAGAGTGAGAGTCTCTCTATTTATCACTTGTGAAATACATCACTTGCTCTCCCAAGTGTGGCGCACTACTGAAGAAGGAAATTTTGGGACTAGACAGAAGACAGAAGACTACTGCTGTTTTGGGAGATCTCTTACTGTTTTGGTGTTGATTCTATCATAGAGGAAGTTGCGGGGTTTTCTCCTTTATGGTTTCCCCGAGGAAAACTCTTTGTGTCTCTTGTCTCTTGTGATGTGCTTATGTTTTATTGCTGTACTTGTTATTCTCTCAGTGAAAAGATCCTAAGATCTTAATGCTAGCTTAATGTGATGAAAAACTAACAGTAAATTGCTCACTAAACCCTAGTTCCATCTCTTAACTTGTCAATCCTAGTGATAGCATGCAAAGTGGTGTTCATGAAAGCTTAGTTGGTTTCCAATTTGTACATGGCAATGTAATTAAATGTATATTAAACTAAAAACATCTAGAAATGTAAATTTCAACAACTCGAGAGCTTGTTATTTTTTGAACTCTCTTTGTTGGTGTCTAAAGACACCATTCTTGGCGCCTCCAATGTGCCGTAGATGGTGTTTGTATCCTAGGCATAGGAAAGGCTAGACATTAGTAACATCATAAGAAAAAAAAGAGAACCCAATGAAAATGTGCAAACATGATTTATAGATATCTCACCCGAGGTTGTACGATCGTGTTTATAGTGTCCAGTATCCTTTGAATAATATTATGTGTCTGAATGGTATTGGTCAATCACAGGTTTATTACATTGGGAATAAAGTAAGGATAAATAATTGAAATTGTGCTTCAGAATTCACTTTAAAGGTTAAATAATGCACCTGAAAATGTACTCGTACAAGTAGGCCATCCATATCATCTCTTGTGCCGATGGTGTCCATCAATATTTCGTGCTCTATATGAGGTAGCAAGTATCATACACGTGACCTATTTTTGTGACCAAGTGTACGCAACTTGATGTTTATACCAAATACTAGGTTGGTGAAGTGGTATGCAATAGCTCCTGGTCTATAATCCTGATATACATACCCACCCTTCCTTTTTTGTTGTGCTGCAAGTGTCAAGTACTCCCCTTTTATAACCATCGAGCCGGTTGGGAATTCAATATTTTCAACATCTGTAATAGGTTTGAAAATGGTTTGTTTCCCCTCTAAGCAACGTGCCAACCAATAGTTAGAACCCCATTCATTATTTTTTGGGGCAACCACTGCATATATCTAACCTATAAAAGGAAATAGGTTGAGTTAACAATACATTTTGTAAATAAGGTCTTGAATTTATAGTTTCTACATAAATTAAATTCTACATAGGTCGAGTAAACAATACATAAATACATTTTCTAATTTAGGTACTACTCATGTACTGCTTGTATGAGATCCGATATGTGATCATAGTTTGTAGAAATATGTGTCTGATCATCTTCCAAATGGTCTATTTCATTAACCTTGTTGAATTTGGTACCAGGTGTCACTCGATCCCATGTATCAATGGTATTCGTATACTCACAATCATCCCATTCACCGATGATACAAGAACTGCAAAAGAAAGCCTTCAATCTTGTCCAAATTTGTAGGGCCGAGTTGTATGAGCTTCTAATTTAATGAAACTGTCGAGTTCCATGCACTGTGTTCACCCGATGTGTTTGTGATCGGTCCACATTTGTCACCTCCTAGAATATTCTTCGCACTAAGTGTTTCCTTGTTGCTTGTTCTCCCATGACATATGCACACCATTCGACTATAGATGCAGCATCTCGAAGGCGAGCACCTGTAAACTTCATTTCTTCCCTTCGAAGGGCAGTTTTAATGCATGCACCAGCACCATCGTGCTCTCCTCTTCCATGACCAATTTCAAAGTAGTTCCATACATGTGCCACCTTGTATTTTATGTGCAACAAACACAACCATTCAAATACACGTGCATTCTTGAACTATCCAGATCAACCATCTGACCAAATGAAATGACGATAAAATGGTATATCCATAGCTATCACATGATCATAGAATAATTTAAAGCAATGTTGCACGTAATGGATGTCATGGGTCCGGTCGTCACTTATGTAGAAGTGAATTTCTTTCAGTATCACACGTTTCTCTTCATTGCTATCTGGTCCATGTTGATACATGATATGCACCATTATGCTCACCTTCTTTGAGTGACATTATTGAATTTGTATTTCATTTTGTGGTTGTAGGGTGTAATTTTCCGCAAAGTCAATCACTGATAGTATTTTTCTGAGAGGGAAGGTGTCCCGGCATATTCTGAATTGCTCATCTCGCCACCATGCCATATCGACATGTTGAATGTACTGTTGGATCTTTCCACGAAACTCTGGAATAAAATCACATACTCACACCTGGTACATGAATATTAATATGTCAATATTCAACAATTTACCTGTGAAGTCACCAATTTAATCGTCCTCCTTTCTTTCCCATCATGTAGTTGATATCTCTCATACTGATAGTTCTGCTTCTCGATAATTGCATTCCTGAATGCTTGATCTTCACTTTCATGGATGCAATTAGACCATAATGATAGCCCACCACAATTGTTGCAAGAACCGTCTACACATTGTTTTAAGTAATGTGTATTCCCATCTTGCCTTGGGCACATTATGCTATGGATGAAATATCTAGATGACATTTGTGGTACTGTACTTGAGCATTCTTGCACATGGTTAGGATGCAAAAAACGATGTATATGTGAAAATGTATGGTAATATAGGTCAAACTCTATGTGGTATCTACAAAAACAAGTGTTTCGGATGGTATTGATTCTAACATACCAAGGCTTGCATTTTTCAAAAGATATTTGCTTGAGCCTTAGCTCTACGTGGGAAACTTTAAACATCTCGAACAGTTGAGTTTGTGTCATGTTAAGATAATGTTAAACATGAGGTTCATTGTTTCTAGAACCCCTACAATGTTTGAACACATCCTTCGTGTTAGAAGAAGGCCTAGTGTTATCATGCAGAAACGTTTGCACGAGGCCCTTCATTGCTTCGACTAACTTCATGTCTTTGCGGGGCAACCTACCGCTATATGCCCATAATGTTTCCATTTGTCCCTCTACATCAAGGTTGTCTCTTCTTACTGAATATTTTTTAAGTGTCTTTGGATGTAAAGGCACAATTTGTGATGTGCATTTAAGTAAAAGACGTTGTCTTGTGGATCTACATACAATTGATTCGGCCAATACACGACGAGCCACATTACAGTCTTGTGAACGAGTTTTTTTACCAATCGATGTGAATGCAGCAACAAGAGATTTAACAATGTGATTACTTTATTCGATATTCTTCATTGTTCTTATGCCTAAATTTCTTCTAATAGTTTCCATAATTCTAGATTTAAGCAAAGCTAAAAAAAATTGGAATTTACCGGCTTCAGATTTGTTATCAAAATATTGTTTCATTATTTGAGAACAATGATGAAGGATAGTGCGTTTAGCCACCTTACCTTCCATGGAAATCAATTCGCTCTCATCCAATTGTATTCATTTATGAGTTCTCTTTTGTTTGATGCAAAATTTGTTTCTGTTTGAAATGTTGGAGTGACGTTTACATCCACTACAGGCTGACAACTTCGATTAGGAGATTGAACCACTGACCATGGTTGTTGCTGAGTCACATTTTCATCGGGGGTAACATAATTATTGAACTCTTCACAAGATTGTTCGTTTACTAATGGATCAATAATATCAACTTCCGTATAACCAGCTTCCTTTAATGTTGCATTATCTTCCTCACCCTCTACGTCAGGTATCTGTTGAGGAGGAATGTGAACTATTTGCTCATGTAATGAATGCCGACGATTTCTTGAATCTTCCATCATTTTTTATTTTTTATTTTTTGCTTCTTCCGGTGTAAGCACCTTCCTTGCTGACTTTTTACCTCTATTACGTACATTCCCCATTAAAATTTGCCCAAACCTGTACAAAACTATGGAATTATGTAAGTAATGATTACATTTCACGTTGAATAGTTCTATGTGCGTGGGTTAAGACGAATCATACCTTTTGCTACAGTAAACCTGGCCCACCGCATGCAACCCAACATTTTTTATACAACACATATCGCATATGCGATATTGATACAATGCTTTTTAATTAACGGGTGGGTTTTTTATATGATCTCCAAAGCGCATATGCGATATATCGCATATGCGATTTAGTGGATATGGGATATATCACATATGCGATTTAGTGCTCACTGAATATGCAATTTACATTTATATATGCTTATCAACTATTAAAAT
>LPNX010662509.1:93365-113090 GCA_001517045.1 Pseudotsuga menziesii
GATGATGACGATGGTGACGATGAGGATGAAAATGTTGTTGATGATGATGATGGAGGATGAGGGTGATGATGATGATGATGATGATGATGATGATGATGATGATGAGCAATGATGGTGATGATGATGAGGATGAGGATGATGACTATGATGATGATGACTATGATGATGAGTATGATGACTTTGAAACTTTGGATCTATACATGGCAGATGATAAATATTGTTAAGATATATATGCCATTTGATTGAATTTTGGCCATCCATCCTTAATCAAAGATTTAAAAAACTGGACATCCTTAATCAGGGATTAAAAGAACATGATGATGACTAAAAGAACACGATAACTATAACAATGTTGATTAAATTCACCTATCGCCTATTGATGAATCATCACTAGCAGTTTGCAGTGAGAGCGTACATTGATCCATTGATACTCGTTCTTGATTTTTTATATCCAAAAGAGATACCAAACAAGCATTCTCATGACTTTATAACATCCTTTGAGTGCTGACATAAATCAATCTTCAATCTCTCTGTTAATGTTGCAAATCTTCCCTTGAAGCTGAATAGATCGAAGGATGGGAGGACTTATTGTTTTCTTGGATGCACAGCCAATGGCTTCATTCACCGTCGTATTTTCTTGGATGCACAGCCCATGGTTTCGTTCACCATTAAAAAGAGGAATTATTTTTGTCCATCATAGTGTTGTCTAAATGGTATTATAATGGGATAAGGATGCCATTACTCTTTTTTACTCTTGTACCAAATTAGTTAATCCAAAACGCATATGCATTATAGATTTATCATATCGCATATGTGATATGAATAAGCTATAATGCATATGCGTTATTTTAAAATAAAAAAATCAACGGGAATAAGGTTTGGCATTATGTTCGGAAATATCTTCGGACTACCGAATGTATTGGCTAGGAAAAATAAACCAGGGCTATTGCTTGTCTTTTAGAACTCTATCAATATGCTCAGTTTAGATGGCATGTTAAGCTATGACATACAAAATATTTTTTTAATGAAAATCTAGAATATTGTAGAGAACGATCTTACGATTCTGAATATGTAATTTTTTACTTCAAAACTATGTTTTATTTATTTATAATTATTTTTCTAAATGACACACGTCATTTTTCGAAAATAGATACATCGATTGTTTTTTATATAACTTTTGATTTCCATCACCATTTCTCAAGAAAACTATATGGTGCACTAGACGAGATCAAGCTCTACGATCTTATATTTAGAAATCAAGTATTTCATTAATCTTTGCCCCTAAATTGTTGCACCTGCACATAACGTTTTAATTTCAAGATTTTGTGACTTCAATAATTAACAAGAAAAAAATAATTCATGAAAAATTCTGAATAAATAGTGTTGCACTAGGCCCATATGTCCTTTATATGTTTGCAAGATTTTATCCCAAATTGACATCATTTACCTCATATATTGCTGCACTCGTACAAACATATATGTTAAGATGTGCTGGAAATTTGAAAACCCAATTCTCACGAAAACTTATTTTATAATCATTTACACACATTTTGTCTGCATAAATGCTATATATTATGAAATCTGATTCAATTACCTATCTTTTCTCCTTTTAATTCATCTTCAAATAAGTTAGGGAAGTACCCCTAATTGTCACCTAAAGTCATAGTTTCCCATTTTTTCTAGTATCATGTGGCATCTGAAGTGTCTTTAAAGGAGTCCATGATTGTGCATCAGCCCAATTAATTTTTGTAACTAATTTGAATTTAGACCTAAAAGATAGTTATGAAGCAGTTATCAAACTGCTCTAGTTTGTAAATGATAAAAGTAGGAAAGCTGATTAGAGTAGGTTTCAATTTTTGTTTCAAGAAGGGTTTTAGAGCTGAAGATTTTGGATGTATGTTAAAGCTAATACTTATAACTATCATGTAAGTGTTGAAGACTGAGACTGATTTATATATACATATAAGCCATTTTATCCTCTATATTGATTTTTTTTATGGCATGTTTGACTGCTCAACTTATGACTTGATCTCTTGATGAATGTTTTTATTCATGTAAATGATCATGAGTTGTGGATAGAACCAGTACTGTGTTTATGATGTTCATGGTTTATATTTATCCTTTATGCATTTATATCTCAGTCTTTCATGTTATTTCATTATTTAGTGCCTGTATTAGTTTTCTAATTATTTACCTTCTTGTGGATGAGCTTTCAAACCAAAAATTACAAAAAACAAATTCCATTTTTTTGTTTGTTTGTTTTGAGATTGTACTAGCTTGTTCCTTTTGTAGTCTAGGAACAATTTATAGCACAAACATATTTGGCTCCATTTCCATGGACGGAAGTGAAGTATATCTTCCCTGGGATATCATTATTGATCTAGTTTTGAGAGGTGAGAAAAATCAGAAAAATATTTAAGACTACATTTCCCCCAAGCAGTGGTTCATAGTGGATACTAGAAATATTGCAACAAGAAGAAAACCTACTTCACCTTTACATTCAGGTGTCTCAGACCCAAAACAAATTATGAACGAAGCTAGAAAAATTTGAACATGTTTGTCCTCTCCTTCGTTGTTTACTCTTGGTAAATTATAGTCAGCATCCTCTTTTACATACTCAGAGCTTAAAATAGAAGAAGCAAAACAAAATATTTCTTGGTTAGCTCCTTCGACACCAGCTGAGACCTTTTAGATTACTACTACTCCATTGTCTAGTAAAAAAATAGAAGCTGAAGTTCTTGGTAAAACTCGCTTGTTTCAGTTTAAGCCTTACAAACTCTTTTCTCAGCCAAGTCCTAGCAAAGTTAGTCATCCTTTTTCTTCAACAAATCAAATATGTTTCACGATGGCAGCACAACAACCTCTAGACATGATGTATCAAATGGTAGCTGATCGATATGCTCCCTTAGTTCTTCCCCAACCCCTAGAAGCTCTTCCTGGAGGAGATTATCATAAATACCTTCCTAGGTTTAATGGTCAGGGTGATACTACAGCTAAATAACATTGGGATGCATCTCTAAGTTATGCAGATAATCATAATATTGAAGCTAAATATGTGTGCATGAGGATGTTTGTCCAGAGTTTAGATGGGGAGGTAAGGAGATTGTTCTGAGAATTACTAGCTAGTTCAATAACTCTTATAGAAGAACTACATGATGCGTTTATGAGGAAATTGGGGGACATGAAGGATCATACTTATTACATCACAAAGTTTGGATATTTGAAAAGGAAAAAGAAGAAAATCTAGCAGATTTCTCAAAACGTTTTAATAACATGTATGGTAGGAGTCCAGCATAAATGAAGCCTTCTGAAACTTCAGCTAAGCTAACCTATGCCAATTATTTTGATCATGATTTTTCCTTGAATTTAAGAGAAATAAGGTCAGTGACTTTATTGAACATGCAGGAATCTTTGGAGATGGAGTCAAACATTTAAGCTTCAAATAGGCTTAAAGAACACTCAGATCATCAAGTGTATGACCGAAAGGGTAAAAAGGAAATGACCCCACCAACTTCTACATCGCAGAAACATAGATTAAAATTAATGAGATGATTACGTTGGTTATAATTTTAACTGCAAAACTAAATAAGTTGGAATTAGATAAAAATCCAAATAATCCTTCCCAAGAAGGAGAAAGAAATCCTAATCAGTTTAGGCACCCATTTGTTCCTATATTTATCTATAGAGAACAAAGAAACAATGACATTCAGAGGGAAAGAAGGGATAATGAAGATCAAAGAGTTTCTCCTCCTCTCAAAAATAATGTAGCAGATGAAATTGAGGAAGGTGAATATTTGTAGTATGAATATTCAAATCAGGTTATGAATTGCTTTGGGGAATTATCATCAGAGGGTTTCTTAACTGAATGTGACTATTAGAATTCTGAGTTTTTTGAGTCAAATATTTATCAAGAAGAAAGTGATTTTTTTCCCTAAAGTTTCAGATGGTATATGTCAATATGTCAATATGGTATATGTAGATGGTATGGTATTTAAGAAGTCTTATAGCTTGAGGTCTGCTCCAAAACAAGTTTCTCAGATTCCCAAAAGGTAGAAAACTACACCTCCCAAGAAACTACCTAATCAAACATAGAAAAAGAGACAAAATCATGGTGATCAAGAAAAGGCTGTAGAGATTGAAGAAGTGAACAAAAATGTGCAAAGTTTTAACTTTGAGAATGAATTATGTAAGATCAAGATTCTAGTACCATTTACTGAATTGATAAAGAATCCTTATTATAGGAATCCTATTTTAAAAATGGTAGGTTCACCTGCTAGTTAAATACCTTCAGATACTGTAAATGTCCAAGAAGAAAACCCTATAATCATTATTGGTTCCACCTTAGCTGATAAGACTGAAAATGATTCAAATTATTCTCCACCTTTTTATATAACCATGACTGTCCATGATCAAATGATTCATAATTGTTTATTGGATTATGGAGCTTCTCATAAACTGATGCCTAAAGCAGTCATGGAGGCTCTTGGTTTGAGTATCACACAACCATACCATGACTTGTATGCATTTGATTCTAGAGATGTTAAATGCTTAGGAGTGACAAAGGATCTTGTGGTCAATTTGAATCAGTTACCCATGAAGAGTGTTATTATGGATGTGGTGGTTGCAGACATCACTCCTAAGTTTGGTATGTTACTATCAATATCTTGGGAAAAGAAAGTAGGTGGTACATTGCAAATGGATTTGAAATCAGGAGAAAATAGAAGAAAATAGAAGATTGTACAGAGAACTACAACATACTCATATTTTAATAGATGATAAAAATCCAACAAATCATCCTCTTTATGCTGTGCAGGAAGACTTAGGGTATTGTATGTTACATTTCAGTGATAAATATACAAATGGAATTCTATGTGTAGAAAAATAAGCACCAATCAAACGAAGTGTTAAACAGAAGGATGAGTTATGGAAGATATACTTTGATGGCTCCTCATCCAAGGAAGGAGTAGGAGCTAGAATTTTTTTAGTTTCCCCTGGTGGAGAGGTGATACGTTTGATATATAAGTTGGAATATGAAACTACTAATAGCATAGCAGAATATGAGGCATTAATACTTGGCTTAAGGGCTGCAATGTAACTTGGGATTCAACAACTTTCTGTTTATTGCGACTCCGAATTAGTTGTCCAACAAGTGAAGGACAAATATGAGGTAAAATAGGATTTGTTGAAGGTATATAGAAACGAAGTTTGGGATATGATTGCCAATTTTTTCATAGCATTCAATATTTCTTTCATTCCTAGGGATCATAAGCAGACAATAGATTCACTTGCTTTGGCAGCTACAGACTTAAAAATTCCAAAGGAGACTGAGTTAAAATACCCACTTGAAGTCAAATATAGGCCTTCTGTTCTAGAAAATATCAGACAGTGGAGAGTTTTTGAAGATGATTTGGAAATAATTTTTTTTTAGATTTAACTGGAGAATTTTCTAATTCATTGATTGACGTGGAGCAAGATGATGAACTTGAAGATGCTGCATATTCAGAAAATACAGTTGCTGAACATAAGATTATTGAGATAAAGGGAAAATTTCTTCCCAAGGGTTTGGTTCTCCTTGAGAGGATATTTTCTAAATACAATAGTACTTTGTTAAATCCAAGCATGAAATCCTCAGAGAAAAACATTATAAGTTGTAATATTGGCACATAAGAGCAGCCCAGGATGGTGAAAATTTTGAAATCTCTCTTAGTTGAGAAAAGGAACATGTATATTAAATTATTGAAGGAGTTTGTTGACATTTTTTCTTGGTATTATGAATATTTAAAAACCTATGATATCAACAATATTCAACATAAGGTTCCTTTGAATCCAAATGCAAAACCTTTTAGACAAAAATTAAGAAGAATTAATCCATCTTTGTTTCTAGCCATAGAGAAAGAAGTCAAGAAATTATTGGATGCAAAGTTAATTGTTCCACTCAGATATTCATCTTGGGTAGAAAATTTAGTTCCAGTAGGAAAGAAGAATGGAGAGATTAGGTTGTGTGTGGAATTTCACAATTTGAATAGAGCTTTGTTGAAAGACAATTATTCACTACCCAAGATTGAGCAAATTTTGCAGAAAGTAGTAGGTTCCAAGAGAATTTCAATGGTTGATAGATTCTCTGGTTACAATGAAATTTCTATGCATCCAGATGACAGAGAGAAGACATATTTCACTACCCATTGGGGTATATTTATGTATAACAAGATGCCATTTGGTTTGATGAATGCTGTTGCAACTTTTCAAAGAGTTATGGATATAGATTTTGTGGGAGAAAAAGAAAAAATTGTAGTAATTTATTTGGATGATATAACTGTGTTTTCTCAAGTTGATGAAGAGCATTTAAAACATCTCAAACAAATTTTTTTGAAATGTGGGAAGTTTGAACTGTCGTTAAATCCTAAGAAGTCCCATTTTGTTGTTCAAGAGGGTAAGCTTTTGGGACATCTAGTTTCATCATATGGGATTAGAATAGATCCTGAGAGAGTCAAGGCTATTTTGAAGATCAGTCTTCCAAGAAGTAATAAATATGTTCAGTCATTCATTGGAAAAATCAATTTTCTAAGATGGTTCATTCCAAACTTTGCTGAAAAAATAAAGAAGATAAAATCTATGTTAAGGAAAGGCCAAGAGGTGAAGTGGACAACAGAAGCGAGAGCCTCATTTAAGAATCTCAAACAAGCTCTAACAGAAGCACCAGTGCTTGTAAGCCCAGACTTTTCAAAATATTTTTTGACTTTCTCTTTTGCATCTCAGGACATAGTAGGTGTTGTTCTATTAAAAAAAAATGTAGATGGATTAGAGAAGCCTATATATTTCTTTAGCAAGACCGTTAGAGATTCGCAATTAAAATATAGTACACTAGAGAAACAAGCATATGCACTAGTAAAAGCATTGAAATTTTTTAGAATCTATATTCTGCATTCGAAGATTATTGCTTATGTACCTAATGCTGCTATTAAATAAATTCTAACTCAGCCAGACAATGAAGGAAATAGGGGGTAATGGATTGCAAATATAATGGAATATGACGTGGAGATAAAACCTACTAAGCTTATAAAAGGGAAGCCTCTAGAAAGACTATTAGTAAATTAAAGTTTTGAATCCCTTGGTCTTCATTTGATAGAAATACAACCAATACAGGAGAAGTTGCAAATAGGGAAAGATAAAGAATAGATCATGGATAAATATGCAGTGTCAGAAAGGTATGCTGATATAGTTCATTTTTTATGGTATTTGTAGTGTCCTACTCATTTGGATAAGAAGGCTATTAAATCATTAAAATTGAAGGCCACTAAATATTGTCTGATAAATCAGTAGTTACATTGGAAAGATCCAGAGGGAGTGCTACTTAGGTGTTTGGAGAAACTAGAAATTGAAGAGGTCATTTCAGAATTGCATGAAGATGCTTGTGGAGGTCACAAAGATTGGAAGGCTACAACTTATAAAATTCTAATATCTGGATACTACTGGCCATCTTTGTTTTTCAATGTCTATCAGTTGGTCAGGGTTCAATGTCAAAAATTTGCTGGCAAACAAAAACTTGTGTCGTTACCTTTGAAGCCCATTGTGTTAAATGCTCCTTTCCAGTAGTGGGGTATGGATTTTATAGGTGATATCAATCATAGTTCTTCTGGCAAGCACAAATGGATACTTATAGCTACTGATTTTTTCACAAAATGGGTGGAATCCATTCCTACATGGAATGCAACTGATAAGGTAATGATTAACTTGATTCAAGAAAATATCCTGAGTATATTTGGTTGTCCTTAGAAGTTGTTGACTGACAATGCTAAGTATTTTAAGTCTAAGGCCATGGCTACTTTTTGTGAACAAAATGGAATTATTGTAAAGTATTATACACCCTATTAACCCCATGGGAATGGATTGTCAGAATCAACTAACAAAAATATCATTTAGAGCATTAGAAAATTGTTAAATCAGAATAAGAGATCTTGGGATTCAATGTTGAAGTATGCACTCTGGGCAGATAGAATAACCACCAAGAAGATAATTGGTTTATCTCCTTTTCAGTTGGTGTATGATACTCATGTTGTTTTCCCAATCGAGTTAGGTATTCCAGTAATCAAGTTTTTTCAGGATAGTCAGAAGAGCCTAATGATATTGAAAGAATAATTTTCTCATTGATTGAATTGCAGTAGGAATGTGAATCTCTAGCTGAAAAATCTCAAGATTACAGGAAAAATATCAAGGAAAGGTTTGACAGGAAGGTAAAGGAGGATACATTTTATTTTGGAGACATGGTTCTCAGATGGGATGCTAGAAAAGAGAACAAGGGTAAGCATGGCAAGTTTGATAACTTATAGTTTGATCCTTTTATAATTTCAATGAATTTGGAAAACAATACCTGCATACTGTAGACTCTGGAGGGTGAAGAATTGTCCAATACAGTGAATGGATGATTCCTCAAACATTTTTATAGTTACTGAAGGTGAAAGAAATTTCACTCATTGTACATACTGGTGTGAGGAAGATAGAATAAAGACTCCAATTTCCCAATGGAATTTTTCAGAATAAAGATAAGTTTCAGTTTAGATTGCAGAAGGAAGTGGTTTACAGGTTATTGAAATCTTACAAGGAGGATTTCATACCTCAGCAGGAGCCATATGTTCAGAATGAAAATTGTTCCTAGTATTTCTATCTTGTTTTTCAAAGGTTCATTTCTTATTTAACTCAACCTTCTACAATTAACTCATCCTTTGAAACCATAAAATTCATTTCCGTGTTGAATTTGACTTTTTTGACATTCGCCCTACGCATTCCTCAATGCGGCTTGCAGCAAGAGGAACTCTCGAAAACACCATTACGATTTCTTGCAATCCTCTTTCCACATTCCACCTTTTTTCCTTTCACTATGGACTTTGGGAATTAGAAACTTAACATATGAAGGAATCATCTCAGCATATTCCACCTTCCACTTTTTTCCCTTCCTCATTTTACAGCAAACTTCAGGTATTAGAAACCTAACATATGACGGAATCATGTCACCACAATCCAGCTTTCTAAATGCCACAGTGGAATGTGGGAATCAGAAACTTACCAAATGAAAAAATCATTTATCCACATTATTTCCTTCCACATTCTGCCTTTCTGCCTTCCACTGGGGACTGCGGGATCAAAAAATCAACAAATGACACCTTCATTTGTTCAGCTTCCATTTTCTTTCTTCCACCTTCCATAGAGGGAGTTTGAATCATGGAAAACCATTAATTGGCCTAATTCTTCTTTCTGATTTTTGACTCCCTCCTTCTGCCTTCCATTGTGGACTCTCGGGTGCGGAAATATACACTTTACTTTAGAATTCCATCTCTTTTATGCCTCCTCCTTTTCACTTGACTTCTTCCGCACCATTGATATTGCAGACTCAATATCAATCATCGATCTTGCAGCTCAGATATCCATCGTTCATCCTCACTAGGTATAGCTGATTTCATAGATTTGGAAGGTTTATTTATCTGTTCTTGTTGACATTGCGAAATGAACCTCTTCCGTAGATCGAAATCCTTGTTTGATATTCATCGTTCATATTCGCTGGAGCTATTAGATTTTGCATATCTGAAAAATTTAGTTTATTTAGGTAGGTTGAGGATGAAAAATTGAATCTCTCCATCGATCTCCATCCTCATTGGATCTCAACTGTCAAAACATGCGTGGTGTACAAGATTTCCTAAATCCGACCAACTCATTTTTCCTTGCAAGTCTACATAGTGAAATATATGTGTGCCATTGATCTATCTACCTCCATACATCTAATGGATTATTCTACCTGTGAGTTAAGATTTTCTATCAATGCTAAAATTATTAAGTTTGAGCATCTTACCTTGACGAAATCCTCCACAACATTTGATCTCCTCCTTTATACAATCTAGACCCTCCATTCCTTATTCTTCCTTTCACTAGCCTAAACCTTTTCAGGGAAAAGTGATAAAGGAAAGTACAAATCCCATTCAAAACTATAAGTATTATAAATGCACTCCATTAACTTGGGAAGGTTAAAAAAAAAAAAAATATCAAGCCTCCCCATAGGAAACTAATACACTAGATGCTCAATCAAGGGAAGACATATAGTATGCAAGAAACTCTTTACAGAATGCTATGACACCATTAAGAAACCCAAAAACCAAATACAGTTCACAATCATTCAAACAGGGCAGGAGTATCCAATTCCAGAAAATCTAAGTCCACCTACAAGTTCCAGGGAATTGATAGACATAGTAGGTGCATTCCTTCTTTAGTGAGCTATTCATTCCATTTAGTCATAACCATTCCCAATATATCAAGAGTACTTATCTTAGGAGAATGACAAAACCCAAGTGCAAGGCATCAACAAAGTAGGGTATCAACCACTAAAATTACATAAGCAATGAAACCATACTCATAGAAGCATACACCCATTTAACAATAATACTTTCAACAAAAAACATAAGGGAATACTCTTATCATTAAATCAACATAGAAACATACATTCATATATCTACAGACACTCCCTAGGATCATCAACCAAAGGAAAATCATGGAATATGTCGGTGACTCTTTTACATAATCTATTCCACCATTTAAGTTGACATTTTCCTTAATGCAAGGCACAATCCTCTAAAATACAGAGTGTGAGAATAATAGTTTGTAATCATTATTTCCATCAGTGAAATTGAAACTACTAATTATCATTTCCATGGCATTAAAACACAATTATACATGAAAATAACATACCCCGAGTTCAATAGAATGGCACTAACAAAAATTCAGTGAAAAGACCTTTGTGTAAATGAGCCGCAATGAAAGGGGAAAAACCACGTTCTACCCAATCATATATTAGGCACAGATATCTCCATCCTGAATCACCCCTGAGCTAAACTATGCATGCCAAGAGCGATGGTAGTCAAACTCAGTTTAGTTCTTCATTGAGAAATCACTTGCCTAACATAAAGTGCTCACAAAACAAGTATTTCTTTCAACTTTCCTAAGACAAAGTGCTCACACAGCTAGTATTTCCTTGTTTCATGGTACTTAGTAGTGTCCCACCTCCTAGCTTATGCTTCCTTATTTGTAGTTTTTTTTTGTTTTTCCTAGGTCTTTTGGAGCTAACTGCCAATTCCCCCCTAGGAATTTTTGTGGCCACTACGTCTTTGATTCCCCAGTGTGGCTCTATCACCATACTAGCATTCCCACACCTAGTGTAACCTCCTTGATATTGATTGTTCATGTCCCATGCTCTCGCATTCATAGTTTCCTCATTCAACATGGTTTTCCCCATCATTCTTGATTTTTATTCCAAGCATAATGTTTCAGTTACATCTGTCCTCCAAGGAATGATTGGCATATTCCGGGCCTGCCAATCACATTCAAAATAAAAAATAGTTTTTCAAAAATATTAAAAACAAAGTTTATCACTTGGGGAATATTACATCCTTTCCCCCTTATTGTAACACTGTCCAGAGTATTCCCAGTCTCCTTCCATAATTCTTGGGAATAGACCTAGGTACTTATTTCGTAGGAAATTTTATAATTCCCAGGTCACATCCTCCATGATAAAGTGCTTCCATTGCACCTTAACCCAAGCAATAATTCAGTTTCAAAGACCAGTTTCTTTCCTATTCAGAATGTGCACAAGTTCCACCTAGAACTCACCTTTTGTTCCACCTGTACTATATTCCAATCAATGATGTGAGTGGAATCATATACATATTCCAAGAGTAATGAAATATGAAAAAAATTATAAATTATTAAGTGTGCTGGAAGAGAAATCTTATATGCCACAGGGCCAATCCCTTCTAGGAATTGAAATGGTCCATAGAACTGTGGTGCCAATTTGGTACAACTTTCGAGTTTCAGGGAGCTCCTTTTGGGATTGAATCGACTCGGAGATAAGCATGATCCCTGAATGAGAACTATTTATGCTATATTTTCAAGTGAGCATAACTCTTTTGGCGATCCTACCCAACCTTCAAATTCTTCTGTACTTCCTGAAAAATTTGTGCCATGTCTTGAAACATTTCAGTTTCTACTATCAAACGATCTAGAGGGATGTCCCAACTAATAGGGGTAGTATAATTTCTTCCATATTGGATTTAAAATGGGATCATCTTGACTAAGGCCTAGAAACCATTATTGTAAGCAAACATTGCTAGATGCAAATATTCTTCCCACTTGGTGGGTCTTTCCATGACATAAATCCTCCACATGTCCTCGATGACTTGGTTTTTTTATAATGCTTGTTGATCTATTTCAGGGTGGTAGATAGTGGTGAAGTTTATCTTAGTTTCCAACCCTGCAAGCAATGATTTCCAAAAGTTTGATGTAAACATGACATCCCGGTTAGAAATTACCATCTTTGGAACTCCATGAAGTCAAAATATTTCCTTTAGGAATATTTCTGCAACATTTACAACCTTATTAGTCAGTTTTATAGGTATAAAATTAGCATACTTGCTTAATTTTTTGACTACAACCATAAGTGAACCATGTTGTTTTTGAGTTAATGCAAAACCTGTGATAAAATATAGAGATATTACCTCCCATTTCCATTCAGGAATTTGTAAGGGTTGTAACAAACCCACTAGATGTTGATGCTTAGCCTTCACCTGTTGAAATTCCAAACATTTAGACTGTTACTCAACTATATCTACCTTCAATTTTTGCCGAAATAAATGATTCCTAAGGATTGTTACCATCTTTTGGTAATGAGGGTGCCCTGCATAAGGATTTTTGTGTAATTCATTTATAACAAACAATTTCAAATATGCAATGTTAGGCATGTATATTATGCTTTTAAACAAAATTAATCCTTTCTAGTCTACTTTGAACTCTATCCCATTAAAGTTTACCTCATGTTTCATCAATTTATTCAGTAGATTTTCATATTAAGCATCATGGGTGCTAGCTATTTTTATTCTTCTCAAGAGACCACCTTCGGGTCGACTCATGGTGATCTCATACACTTCATGAGTTCTTTAGGTGAGTGCATCAACCACTTTATTTTCCTTACCTTTGATGTGCTTCACTTCAAAGTCAAATTCTCTTAAGAAGTCCATCCATCATGCTTGTTTGATATTGAGTACAAGCTGAGTAAACTGTGTCTTTATGCATGTGTTATTTGTCAGTAAGAGGAATTTTTTTACTAACAAGTAATGATGCCACATCCTTAAGGCGTGCACTACTGCTACCAATTCTAGATCATACACTACATAATTTTGTTCATGATATTTCAACTTGCAATAATCATAACATACCACATGCCCTTCTTGATATAGTACTCCCCCCAAATACCTCCTTGCTCACATCAGTACAAACTGTGTAGTCTTTGCAGGAGTTAGCCACCTTCAATATCGGGGCCATGGTTAACAGTCCTTTTAGATTTTCAAATCTCTCCTGACACTTCAAATACCATACAAACTTTGCTCCCTTCTTTTTTAAGGAAGTAATAGGATAGGATATCTTCGATAACTCTTGGATGTACCTTCGGTATTACCCGGTGAGTCCCATGAAAGATCAAATGTCAGTGAAATCCTTAGGTATATACCATTCCAAAATTTCCTTAATCTTCTGTGGATCTACCACAATCCATTTTTCTGAGATGACATGTCCTAAGCACTGAATTTATTTCTTGAACAATTTACACTTATCAAACTTCACATATAGCTAGTGATCTCTTATGGTCTATAGTACGATTCTCAAGTGTTGTCGATGTTCTTCTCCTGTCCTTGATTAGATTAGGATGTCGTCAATGAAAATTAAAATGAAATGATCCAAATACTTGTTAAATATGCTATTCATTAGACACATAAATGTAGCAAGGGAACTGGTCAAGACAAAATAAATTACTATGAATTCATAATGTCCATATGGGGTCCTAAAATATGTTTTTTTAACATATTCTTCCTTAGTCCTGATCTGGTCGTAACTTGAACTCAAATCCAACTTGGAGAAGAATTTTTCTCCCAATTCTTGATCGAACAAATCATTAATCTGAGGCAGAGGATAATTTTTTTTATGGTCACTTTATTTAATTGTCTGTAGTCTATGCGCAGTCTTAAAGTCCCATCCTTCTTCTTGACAAATAAAACTGGGGCTCCCCGCGGTGATACACTAGGCCTGATATAACCCTTATCTATTAGTTCTTGTAACTAGATTTTTAGTTCTGTTAAACTCAGGGATACTCATTCGATAAGGTACTTTGTGTGTTGGGGCATCCCCATGTATGATTTCAATGGAGAAATCTATTTCTTGTTAAGGGGGAAGTCTAGGTATCTCTTCTAGGAACACGTCCATGAATTCATTTAAAACCCGGTGTTCCCTTATAGATGTTGTGTTTTCATTAAGGAGCAGGTCAGCAACCTTTACCGCATAGAGATTTCAGCCCTTCCTCCAACACTTCCTCAATTGAAATGTAGATATCTGCCTTAAGGAAACATGCTTACTAAGACCCCTTACCTCCCTAACAATTTTATCCTGAGCTACATAAGTAAAGGTTTTATCAAAGCAATTTAATACTACTTTATACCGTTCTAGCCAGTCCTTCCCAATAATCATATCATATGAAACTAGAGGCAAAATATTCAAATTAATCCTAGTTACATGATCTTGTATTGAAATTTCACAATTAGAAATAAACTCAGTTACCTTCCTTTTTTCCCTGGTGGCCAGTTGGTCTGACCAAGGCCTTGTATGCCTTACCTTGGTGAGCTGACAGTTCTCCATAATTTTAGGAGTGATGTAACTTAGAGTAGCTCTTGTATCAATTAGTATAAATAGATTTCGGTTAGATATGGTACCTTCAATCTCTACGATTGTTGTTGGGTGTTATATCAACTAGATTAATTCACCTAATATTTAATTATCAACTGGGGTTGGTAAGATTAGATTTGATACAAAATATATGCAAAGGTAAAAAGGCTGCTAGTGTGAAGTGGATATATTTTATTAAACAAAAGATCAAAAGATAAAAAATTGAGCCAAACTCCAAAAATTATCTCAATAATTGGACTAGACTGGAATATCAAATTCTAAACAACTAATGAAAATAAAGACATAAACAATAATACTTATAACTTTAGACACTAACTCATACATAAAAATAAATTATAACAACTAAATTGACAAATAACCAACTAACTACTCCTCAAGCAGAAGGCTGGGGTAAAGATAACTTATGTTATAAAGAATAGAAAACTGAAAAAACTAGTAGAAAAATTAATAAATATAATAAATAGAAGCAACTAGAAAACTTAATAAAGATATTTAAACTTTGTTTTTCAATACACATAAAAACAAGAATGATTCCTATGATTACAAATAACTTAACTTTCTCTTAAAAATAGTACATCTAACCCTAAACTCTAAATGCAAACGAAGATGAGCTGACATAAAACAATGGTAAAACAAAATCAGTATTTAATATTCAAAGAATAAAAACAACTTAATTCATATGTAAAATAAAAAATGATAAAACTTTAATCAATAACTTAAAACAACCAAACTTTAATTGAAATGCTTAAATAAAACTACCAACTACAAACGTAATCCAAAGATTGGCAAAACAAAACTAGGAAGAATCTGAAAAATGCAAAAAAAACAGTAAAAACAAAACCAAGGGTTAAATGACAGACTGAACAGTAGGTCTGTAAAGGGTGACTGAATGGCAGACTGGACAGACAGCCCGAATGGCGGCCCCTATTAGTAAAAACAGTAAAAACTAACCTAAATGAACTAATTCTTCAGCTAAAGTTATGCAGTTCTAAACCTAATGCATGGAATTAATAAAGAACCCTATTTAACCAACAAATCAACTTCAAACTAATTCTTAAACAAAAAGAACACATTGCATTGTAAACTAATTAGTAAACTGGAATTTAACTTGAACAAACTAGAAATTATTTTAAACAAATTCATGATAGAAAAATAAATAAACAAAACTGAATTTAAATGAGAGTAACTATTCTATATAAATAAATTAATAACATGAAATAAATAAACAAGGCTACATTGAAATAAAAGCAAACTATTCTACTTAAACCAATTCATAACTAACCAAAACTAAATTCAAATGGAAATAAACTACTCTACTTGTCTAAAACTAAAAACTGAAAGCAATACTGGAATCAAATGACTCAGGTAAAAGAAACTAAATAAGAACAAAAGACTGAAAGTAAAACTATGCACGCATCTACTTACTTAATTATTGAAATAAAATTAAACTAATGCACTACAACTGAAGAAAACTAAGTTAATACAATACAAGAAGTAAAATAGCATCTAATGAAAACAAACTGAAATTTAAACTAGATTAACTAAAACAGAAAACAAAGAACTAAATTAAAACTAAGCTAATGAACCTTTGGTTGATGAGGGGCCCTCTCAACAATTAGGGGTGAAGTCTGCTAATTCCTACTCAAATGCAATCTTCAACAGCAATGCATATAGCTCTTTATTTAGATTCAAAAACATAATTATAGTGCTTATGAAGACTATGACTAACTCTAGCTCTGACCAACTAACTTTCTCTTCATTCATAGACTGATATATATAGTTTCACATAAGATATGAGCAATTCGACCCTAAAGGTCGACTGCTCTCTAATTTTAGGCAATATTTAAAGCAGATAATTGATTTGCAACCAACGCATGGTATGGCTCCTCATTCAGTGTGATCATGGCATAACATGACGAGTCTATTCCTTCTTTATCATGGACATGCTTCTACAGCGTGGCGTGATATTCTTCCTTCACGTGTGCAGATCCTCTTCATCGTGGCATGTATCCCTTCCTTGGCATGGAGGATGGATTGGTGTTGAGTGCGGGTTTGTACACAACAACAAGTTTCTAAAACGCAGGTCCCTTATCAGCGCGAGAGTGTAGATTGGTGGTGTTGTGGAGAGCAGGGGCGGCGACACAGTCGGTCTTCTGGAACGCAGGCCGTTTTATCCCTTAAACACATGGATAACAAGCAGCTAGGTGGCGATCCTTCCAGAGGATGAGTTAAATGCATCGGTCCAGAAGAGAGATGGTTGGCGCGATGGCGAGCTAAGGAGATTTACAAACTATTTTATGTTTAAATTCCCAAAACTGATTATGGATACCGCACAGGCTGATAAGTGAGCTGATCGGGGAGCTAAATGGAACACTAAACTATGAGCTAGATGTATATTCCATCGATCTAGGGCACACATGGAAAATGATTAGCGAATGTCGCACGACGGCTGGATGACGAACTGAACTCCAAGCTGGATCGTGAGCTGGACGTATGGTGCGAAGGGAAGGCTGAATACATTTTATTGTTAATTTTCCCAAACGAACTATAAAATATGCAAACAAATATACATATCAGATAATACATTTAAAAATGCTTTAAATAACACAGTTTTGAGTTAATAAAATCATAAAAATGATATTAATAACCACAACTATAATAACATCAAATTTGTTCTTACCTTGTGCCGAAATAACGATTTGTATGACATAAAACATACTAAAGGGAATAAAATATGTGTTTAAATATGTTATTTAATTGCCAAAAATGATAACAAAATGAGGCTCCACATTCCCCCAAACCAGAGAAATGCCAGGTCTGACTGAGCAAAAGTAAAGATGTTTAAGGAAGAAGGCAAAGTTGCACCAGTAACTACCTTTTACTTGGGAAAAGAAAGAAAGATTTTAAACTTTAATCTTATAAAGGAATACTTATTTTATGTCAATATAGAAAAAATATGATGATGGGATGTTAGAAGATTTAGAATTCTTAGGAGCCCATACTATTATAGCAAAGTTCAAGATATGTATCTTTTAACAAGCATATGCATTTGATGAATAAATTTATAAAGTTTATAACAAGTTCAACCATGTCCAAAGTAAAACTTTGGATAGCTTGAACATATATCGCAAATGCATAAATGACATTCAAGAAAAATTGTTTTCATGTGTATTTAGATAAAAAGATGCTAATAGTAAAATGATAACCAAATAAATTTTAAGATCAAAGCATCCATATAGAAATAAAACTATATTCAAGAAGAAAAATTTGGTTGACAAATTTTAATCATCCATGTGATAATACCACAATATCTCATTCAGACCATTATCTGAACCATTAGTCAGATCCTTCGTAAAGTCTTCCATCAAATTTCTTTATATTTTTCTGTAAAAACATGCTTCATGTTAAAACCTAAAAACCCTTTAACATTTGTCAGAGATAAGCAATTTTGTCATAAAAAGATAAAGGCAGACAAATATTTTGTTCTGAATCTTCCTAATCCAATCCCAATCCTCCCCCAAACCAAGGATATGGCATGTCCTCATTCAAAGGAGAAAAATAGTTTATTTTAGATAAAGAAAAGTGCAAGTATGCTGTCATTATTTTATAAAGAAAAGAAAAATTAACTAGTAAAGGAAGGTGATTCAGAGATGTATGTTTATGAAAAATAAGAGTGTAGAGAAAGACCATAGAAATAGATAATAATATAATTGAAATAATTCCATAGGAAAAGCTAGGCATATATGCCTCATTGTAAAGATATATTGTCATCATCAAGTACTCTAAGTTTACCCCGGAGTGTGTGAGAGATGTAGCTATGGGTCCCATTTCTAGGATAATAACATCCTAGGTATTGATTGAATTAGATGGCCAAGTCCAAGCCCAACTTACATTGATTCTCAAGTGACAATAAAGAGAATGGGCCTTAACATTTTATTTATAATAAATTTTCAGATTTTTTTTTGTATATGATCATTATTTTACGAATCATGTGCATAGTAGTGCATTAACCAGACCTCTTTACTTAATATTGCCCCGCTTCCAGTAGGCCTATTCAGTACCCTAACGGGTTTATCCTGGTACCATGCAAGTATAGTCCCGCTACCAGCGAGCCTGTTCAGCACCCCGATGGGTTTACTTGCATTTATTGAGCTTCCTGTTTTTAAATTTTTGCTTAGCATTGACCCGCTACCAGCAGGCCTATTCAGTACCCTGACGGGTTTGCCTTGTATATAATGATATTAAATATATGGAATCCGATTGGTACTAGAGTGTGCTAAGCCCTGCTAAAACACATAATTCAATTTTACAGAAATAAACTTACAAATAGATTTTCATACCAGCCTTAATCATAAATCATGTCAAAAGAGAATAACTTGAAGCTGTTCTTTATCCTTAGAATTCATCCTTTTCAGAAGAGATAAGTAATGTTCCCCATAGGTAAAAATTCCATCTACTCTCGAGTTATCACAAAGAGATATTTGAGAGACAAGTTCTGATAACAAGTACAAGATGAACTAGTAATACATAGGCACAAGATGAAAATAAGTCTTATCAAGCACTGTTTGAAATAACAAATAAGAAATATACATGTCTGAATCAAAATACCAGAAACTATCTGAATCATTAAAGGAGTGGTTAAAAATGATATGCAAGGAGTTATCTTTAAATGTCACTACAAAACTGCAAATTAAGAAAAGTTAAGATACCTTATGAGCGTAATTACCTTTTCGAGATAATACGTCATCAGTTGCTTATAGAGATAAAGTATTTATGATGAATGTACAAAACCATTTGTTATATTATTCAATTTATTCATAAAAAACATAGAAAGCAAAAGAGTCACATGGAATTTATTTTATCATTAGAGGAAATTTGGGGTCTAAAATGGGCCTTATAAGAAAACGTGCAAAAATAAGTTTTTGTGAGTTGGAATTCAAGAACCAATAGAATTTCAAT
>LPNX010662509.1:141529-210840 GCA_001517045.1 Pseudotsuga menziesii
GTTCAAGTTGCTAATTGCCTATCCATAGAGGTCAAACTTGCCATCTTTGACTCATGTATCACTTGGGAAAGCCTTAGGAATCAAATCTACTTTATTCCTGGCCTCCTAGGCACCCTTCTGCTTTTTCTGCTTTGTTGACTGCTTTTTCAGTTTTTAAAGCACATAAGGAAAGAAACACTAGGTGAGGTGAACTTGTTTTATTCCCCTTTCATCCTCCACTCTTTGCTCCATGAAAAAGAATGTATGAGCTGCCATTTCACCCCTCATTAGCTTGCCCATGCACCCTTGCCAATTCATGAGCCTCATGACAGATTTGGGATCAGCTTTTTACACCTATGGGGGATTTGCCTATTTTGGGTAAGCCTGCTTTATGCTAGATTTGGATGCTTCCTCATGCATTCGATTTATTCATGTATTCTATTTATTCAGCAGCCTATGATATTACAGGTTTGGCTATTGTACACTGAGTTTATATAATTTTGTGTTACAGCTCCATTTTCAGTCTCCATTGTTGACAATTTGCATGATCAATTGTAATTTGTTGTGAGAGAAATTAATCTATTACTGGTCAGAATTTCTACAATATCCAGTCTGAAGTTTCCAAGGTGAACAAATTCATTGAGTGCTAAGTACAAGCAATGACATGATCATCATCGGGTGCAACACAAATTCCAGGTGGGCGACAAAGTGTGGCTACATTTGCAGAAGGAGCGCCTTATTGGACCCCACTGCAAGATTCACCCACTCTGATATGGGCCATACACCATCACCAAGGCTATCAAGGACAATTCCTTTGAGCTCAGTATTCCACCATTCCTTGGTCTACACCCATTGTTCAATGTGGACTGCTTTTGGCCCTACTTTCCACCTCTACTGGACACATTAGACATGGAAGAACAACTCACAATAACAAATTTAAACCCCAAATTCATGGAACAAGCCAAAACTGATCGGATTATGGACACACAGATCAAGAACACCCACCAGCTGAAGATTCAGCTATATCAAGTTGTCAAAGCAGGCCAACTCCTTCACCAGGGAAAGTGGCTCACCAGGGACCAAGTTCAGCAGAAGTTTCCTCATCTAATGGAGGAACTCAATGAAATGGGGACCATTGCTTCCTAATGGGGGAGGAATGATCCATAAGGATGTTGGTGTCAACCCAACTATTCCCCTTATACCCCCACCATTGTTTCTTTCAGTTTTCCAGTTTCCTTAATTGTAGCACAATTTACTATTTTTGGCAGTTTTTGGGTCCTAAACTTTTGGAGCCGTGTTGAGGCACTAAACGACGTTTTTTCGGCATCCAAAGGTTGGAAAAATATGAGTCCCTTTCAAGCTTGATATTTTCCACTTATGGATGTAGTCCTTAAATATATATTTCTAACGACGTATCATGCACGTCAAAGGGAGGTAGTATGCTAAAGTTATGACCCCAGGAAACTGATGTACCAAGTTACCCAATGAGGCCCACATTCTGGCGTTTCTACTCCTAGGTTTAGGTTTTTGGAGGTGTAGTGTTTCCATTGTTTCTAAATAATATATATGCCTTTGATCCTCATTGTAATAGAGAGTTTAGAGGCATGTAGCCACCACATCGCTTTTCAGAGATAAGCTACCAGCACTCTAGCTAGTTTATTTCCATTCTGTATGAAACCGGTTTCAGTTATTGATTAATGAAATGAAGTGTTATTTCCACTGAATATTTGCTTCTATGGATATTTGTGTATTCTATTGCATTCTTGCATAAATTTGGATCAATGGTATCCGAGCAATCTTCTCTTTCTTGATCCTTCTTTGCATGTCCCCAACGAGGGAAATGTGTAAAGAATTAGGGCTCGATCTAGTTGAACCTTTGAAATATCAGCCTCACAAATCCCAATGGCAACCCATTGGGGATGAAAATAAATATGAGGGCACAGAATATCCTATCAAAATGTTACTTGAGGAGGCCCTTGAAAAACAAAGGAAGGCAATGATGGATACCTTTGCCCAAATCCTTCAACGACTTTCCATCGGTGGTGCATCTGCATCTAGCAGCCACTCTGGAGGCACAACCCCTTTTAAGGTACATGTATACTTTGAAATTCCCATATTTGATGGCCAAATAGATGCAGACACTGTAGATAGATGGTTGAATCTATTAGAAGGATAATTCTCGGTTCATGAATTTTCTGACCGGGAAAAGATTACTTTTTCTCTACTCAAATTCACCCCCCATGTCAAAGACTGGTGGGAAACCTACTTTGAGAGAAAAGATGAGGAGGAAGCCTCTCTGTTCTCAGCCGTACCCACTTGGAATTCTTTTCAAGATGCCATAAAGGGACAATATTATCTAGTGGGAAGCTATGAGGACAAGTACATACAATGGACTACGTTGCGGTAGCAAAGAGATCAAGATGTGCATGAGTTGAAGAATCTGTTCCATACCTTGTGCACCAAGTTGGGTATCAAATATTCAATGAAACATTTGGTGCTGATGTACTATAGCTGTCTACACAGATACATTCTGGAGGAAATGGAGTTCCTCAAGATCTCCTCGCTTGGTACGACATATCGGTATGCTGCCAAAATTGAGCAAAAATTCAAACAGAAAAATCAAGACTTTGGATTTGTGAATCAAAAGCAAGGGAAAGGTTCCCTCAAACCATAGAACCAAGGACACATCCAAGGCATGGCAACTCAAGAAAAATTTCCAAAGCCGCAAGCAAAGATCAACACTGCAAAGCTGAAGAAAGAAGCGAAAAATTGGTGCAAGTTCCATAAGAGCCCCACTCACAACATAAGTGAGTGTCGGGCCAAGAAGTCACTCGTGGCTGAGATAAAGGATTCTGAATCATATGCATACTTTGACACTAAATCAGAACCCGGTAAGGGGAATGACAGAGGGAAGAAGATTATTGATGCAGATTCCAATTCCACCGTTGCCACCACGAATATCCAAAAGGAAGAACCAAAATATTCGGAGTAGGAGGAGCATCTTTTCCACTCCTAGATGTGGGTAAAGGGTTCCCCGCTAAAGTTCATTGTTGAAAATGGGAGCCTAAAGAACCTGATTTCAGCAAAGTTCATGAAGAGGTTGGGTTTGCAGACCACATCACACCCGCAGTCGTACACCATCAGGTGGCTTCACCAAGGACGGGATCTCTGCGTCAGCCAGCAATGCCTCCTTACCTACATCATCAAGCCCTTCGCTAATGAGGTATTATGTGATATTGCTCCTCTTGATGTTTGTGATGTATTATTAGGTCAACCATACTTATGGAAGCAACATGCTGTGTATGAGTCTCAGCCTCGCGTTGTTATTATTATGTTGGGAAATAATTTATACAGGATACCGGAGGTACCACCTCCTGCTGCTATCTCCTTGGTTACTGCAAAACAATGCAGTAAAATCATTTAAAAAATTGAGAAGTTTGTTTCCTTGATGATCTTCCCTCAGGGAAAGAAGAAGATCATGGCCACGACCTCCAGACAACGCCCCTCCGCATGACAACAGCAAATGGACAAGGTCATGGAGGAGTACCGATACCTATTCACCTAATCCACCAAGGTGCCTCTCCATTGTCAGGTCAAGCACCCCATCGATCTGAACCCAGGTGCATTGCATCCCAATGGACCAATATATTGATGCTCTGTTATGGAGAATGATGAAATAAAGAGGAAAATTCAAGAGCCTATGCAAAAGGGTCACATCTATCCAAGTTCATCACCCTATGGGAGCTCGATCATGTTGGTACAGAAGAAGGATGGGACTTGGAGACTCTGTATTGATTACCTGGTGCTGAACAAGATCACTGTCCGGAATAGGTACCCGATCCCATGGATTGATGACCTCCTGGACCAGCTTAAAGGGGAGAAATATTTTAGCAAGATTGACTTAAATTTCAGGTATCACCAGGTACCAATCGAACTGACCAATGTGTGGAAGACTACCTTCAAATCCAATGAGGGCCTTTTCAAATGGTTGGCCATGCCTTTCGGGATGACGAATGCTCCTACAAAATTCACGAGACTGATGGACTACATCTTGTGTCCATTCACCAACTCATTTTTCTTATTGTACTTAGATTACATCCTGATATTCAACCAGACTTGGGAAGAGAACCTCCACCACATCCGACAGGTCCTCCAAACTCTGTGGCAGGAAACGCTGTGTGCAAATTTGGACAAGTGCACTTTTGGCATGAAACAAGTTCAATATCTGGGATACATTATTGATGAGTGTGGGGTACATGTGGATCCAACCAAGATCCAATTCATTCAGGATTGGCCAGACCCAACTACTTTAATAGAGCTTCGCAGATTTCTGGGCCTTGCTAATTTCTACCGCAGATTCATGTTCAGATTCTCTTATATCACTTGGCCATTGAGTCAATTCACCAAGGGAGGAGTGAAAGAAAAATTCCTTTGGTCGGAAACTCAATAGAAGGCGTTTGTAGAATTGAAACATTGCCTATGCTATGCCCCAATGCTCACATTACCAGACTTGCAACAACCATTTGAGATTGAGACAGATGCCTCTAACTATGCTATTGGGACAGTCCTTACTCAACAAGGGCATCTAGACACATATCACAGTGAGACACTGTCCGACACAGTCCATAAATATCCCACTTGTGACAAAGATATGTATTCCATTGTATAGGCTTACCGACAATGGAAGCATTACATTTTGTGGAAGAAAACGATCATCCACACAGACCACCAATCTTTGCAGTTCATACAGACATAAGGGAAGTTACAGAATGATCGCCATTAGAACTGGTTCACATATCTACAACAGTTTAATTTGAACATCAAGTACAAGAAGGGAAGCACCAATAATGTTGTATAATTCCTCAGTCGACCACTGATTGTGGCGATAACCACCATGCACAACTCTTGTGGGAACGAGACTTTTGATTAGGCGGTTCTCTACAAAAGAGATCCAGAATTCAGCCACACATACCGGGGACTCTTGGAGGCAAACCAAGTTCCAAAATTTCACCTCTACGATGTACTACTATGTCACATGGGACACCTTTATGCGGTTTCAAGTGAGTGTGCCAAGATGGTTTGGAAAGCGCACTACAGTCGCATCGCTGGGAATTTTGGGGCCTATAAAATAGTGGTAGTACTGAAAAATTATTTTTATTGGTCAGCCCTTTGATGGGACGTCAGGAAGTGCATCCGATCCTGCACTGCCGGCACCATTTCCAAACCATCCATCAAGAGGAAAGGCCTCTATACTCCATTTCCTACCCTTAGCTGAACTTGGGAATCGATATCCATGGATTACATGTCATGCCTTCCTTCTATTAAGCGTGACAACGACTGTGTGTTTGTGGTCATTCACATATTCTCAAAGATGGCTATAATGGCGGCTTGCAAGAAGAATATCACAGCAGAAGCCACTACTAAACTCTTCTTTGAACAAGTGTGGGTACAATTTGGGATCCCACAGTCTATAATCTCATATCAGGATAGTAGGTTCCTTAGTACATTATGGTCTAACCTATGGTCAGTGCTAGACACCAAGCTCACAAATTCCATAGCTTTCCATCCCCAGACTGATGGCTAGACAGAAATCGTCAACAGGATGATCATACACATTTTGCGCATGTACAACTCAAAGAATCCATGCACATGGGATGAGAGCCTCCCCTATGTACAACACAACTATAACTGGGCCCTCCACAGCTCAACTAACCATAGCCCCTTTCAGGTGTGCTTGGGATTCTAGCCACTGTGTCCCATTGACGTAGACATGCCATTTACAGCTACTCACGTTGATTCAGCTCATATCCAATCTGAAGTTTCCAAGGTGAACAGCTTCATTGAGTGCATTTAGCACATTCGCCAATAGGTTCATGACATATTGGATAGATCCAATGCTAAGTACAAGTAGCGACGTGATCAACATCGGGTGCAACACAAATTCTAGGTGGGTGACAAAGGGTGGCTACATTTGCAGAAGGAGCGCCTCGCTGGACCCCACCACAAGATTCTCCCTCTCCGATATGGGGCATACACCATCACCAAGGTTTTCAGCGATAATGACTTCGAGCTTAGTATTCCACCATTCCTTGGTCTACACCTAGTGTTCAATGTGGACCACCTTCGGCCCTACTTTCCACCTCTACTGGACACATCAGACGTGGTAGAACAACTCACACCAACAGAGTTAAACCCCAACTGTATGGAATAAGACACAACTGATCGGATTATGGAAACACAGATCAAGAACAACCACTAGTTGAATATCTAGCTATATTGAGTTGTCAAAGCAGGCTAACTCCTTCACCAGGGAAAGTGGCTCACTAGGGACCAAGTTCAGCAAAAGTTTCCTCATCTCATGGAGGAGCTCAACGCAATGGGGACCATTGATTCCTAACGGGGGAGGAATGATCTAGGAGGATATTGGTGGCCACCCAACTATTTCACTTGGACCCCCACCATTGTTTCTTTCAGTTTTCTAGTTTCCTTAATTGTAGCACAATTTACTATTTTTGGCAGTTTTCGGGTCCTAAACTTCTGGAGCCGTGTTGAGGCCCTAAACAACATTTTTTCAGCATCGAATGGTTGGGAAAACATGAGTTCATTTTAGACTTGATATTTTTCATTTATGGATGTAGTCCTTAAATAGATCTTTCTAACACTGTATCTTGCGCGTCAAATGGAGGTAGTATGCTAAAGTTACAACCCCAAGAAATTGATGTACCAAGTTACCCAATGGGGCCCAGATTCTCGCGTTTCACCTCCTAGGGTAAGGTTTTTGGATGTGTAGGGTTTCTATTGTTTCTCAATAATATATAGGCCTTTGAGCCTCATTCTAAGAAACAGTTTAGAGGCATGTAGCCACCACATCTCTTCTCAGAGATAAGCTACCAGCACTCTAGCTAGTTTATTTCCATTCTATATGAAACCGGTTTCAGTTATTGATTAATAAAATGAAGTATTATTTCCACTGCATATTTGTCTCTATGTTTCTTCGTGTATTATTTTTCATTCCTGCATAAATTTGGATCAATATAGGCTGGGTTTTTAATATAAATATACCTAGGAAGCTCCTTTCGAGGTGATAATGGAGCGTCCCAATGCTTTGTTTCAGGAGTGATCTTCCCCTGTTTTACAGTTTTCTTATTGAACCCAAGAGGGAGAGTAGGCTCTACTGTGGATGTCTCAATTTGTGAGATAATTGTATCTGTGGGGTTTCCAAAGAGGGATTTTACCTGCTCAGGATCAACAAGGTCAACAACGTTTGGATTTCCTACTAGTGAAAAGCTCATATCCTTTGGTTTTGTGACTAGTGGAGAACTAGAGGTTACTAATGGTTGATTCTTCTGAATTTATTCCAAAATGAGGTCCTTGGGACCTCCTGTCAAGGTTCCTTCTCCTTCTATGGTTCCCTCGGTAAGATCTCTTGGAAGAGTTTCTTTAGGTTTCCAAGCAGAATTACTCCCTTCAAGTGTTTTTCGATACCTTTCTAGTGAGTTAGTAGTTGGGGTGTTACGTCCCCTGGAAAAGTTAGCAGAAATGCCGATAGCTTTTCTACCTTAATAAATATACCCTAAGGATCTCTAAGTCTGTTCATGAAAAGAAAACTAAATTAAAGGAGACTTATGCTATACTATTGTTGCTGGATTTAGGGGTGCCTATTATAATAGATGCATCGGTTCTAAAAATAAAAACAAGTATATGACAAATGCAGAAAATAACACACTTACAAAAACAACAAAGCAACAACAAGGCTTTGGGGCACCCCACTTTAGCAGATGCGTCTGGCTGTTACACCACGAAAATTCCATAGTGAAGTCATCTTTGCGTCTTAGTGTTATCCCCTCCCTCTTGTTGTGTAATATAAAAGTAATATATCTATCTATCTAAAATTCATAAAGGAACCCTATTTATTCTACCTTATAAAACAACTCCCTGACAATGACACCAAAATGTTGGGTGTTATATTGATTAGATTATTCACCTAATATTTAATTATCAACCGTGGTTGGTAAGCTTAGAGTTGATACAAAATATATGCAAAGGTAAAAAGGCTGCTAGGGTGTCGTGGAGATATTTTAATAAACAAAAGATCGAAAGATAAAAAACCGAGTCAAACTCCTAAAATTATCTCAATAATTGGACTGGACTAGAATATCAAATTCTAAGCAGCTACTGAAAAGAATGAAATAAACAATAATACTTATAACTTCAGACACTTACTCATACATAAAAATAAATTATAACAACTAAATTGACAAATAACCAACTAACTACTCCTTAAGCAGAAGGCTGGGGTAAAAGGCAACTTATCTTATAAAGAATAGAAAAATAAAAAAGCAAGTAGAAAACTTAATAAAGATAATAAATAGAAGCAACTAGAAAACTTAATACAGACATTTAAACTTTGATTTTCAATACACACATAAAAACAAGAATGATTCCTATGATTACAAATAACTTAACGTTCTCCTAAAAATAGTACATCTAACCCTAAACTCTAAATGCAAACGAAGACGAGCATTACATAAAACAACAGTAAAACAAAATCAATATTTAATATTCAAAGAATAAAAATAAATTAATTCATATGTAAAATAAAAAATGATAAAACTTTAATCAATAACTTAAAACAACCAAACTTGAATTGAAATGCTTAAATATAACTACCAATTACAAACGTAATCCAAAGATTGACAAAACAAAACTAGGAACAATCTGAAAAATGCAAAAAAAACACACTAAAAACAAAACCAAGAGTTAAATGATAGACTAAACAGTAGGTCTGTAAAGGGTGATTGAATGGCAGACTAGACAGACAATCCGAATGGTGGTCTGTAATGTATAAATAGTAAAAACTAACCTAAATGAACTAATTCTTCAACTGAAGTTATGCAGTTCTAAACCTAATGCATGGAATTAATAAAAAACCCTATTTAACCAACAAATCAACTTCAAACTAATTCTTAAAGAAAAATAAAACATTGCATTGTAAACTAATTAGTAAACTAATTAGTAAACTAGAATTTAACTTGAACAAACTGGAAATTACCTTAAACAAATTCATGACAGAAAAATGAATTTAAATTAGAGAAAACTATTATATATAAATAAATTAATAATAGGAAATAAATAAACAAGGCTACATTGAAATAAAAAAAAACTATTCTACTTAAACTAATTCATAACTAACCAAAACTAAATTCAAATGGAAATAAACTACTCTAATTGTCTGAAACTAAAAACTGAAAGCAATACTGGAATGAAATGACTAACTAAAAGCAACTAACTAAAACAAAAGAGTGAAAGCAAATGACTGAAAGTAAATGAATGAAAGTAAAACTATGCGCACATCTACTTACTTAATTACTGAAATAAAATTAAACTGATGCAATACAGGAAATAAAATACTTGTTTAACTACTGAAAGAAAACTAAGTTAATACAATACAGGAAGTAAAATAGCATCTAATGAAAACAAACTAGAATTTAAACTAGATTAACTAAAACAGAAAAGAAAGAAGTAAATTAAAACTAAGCTAATGAACCTCTAGTTGATGAGGGGCCCTCTCAACAATCACGGGTGAAGTATGCTAACTCCTACTCAGACACAATCTTCAACAACAATGCATACAACTCTTTATTCATATTCAAAAACAAAATTACAATGCTTACAAAAACTATGACTAACTCTTGCTCTAACTAACTAACTTTCTCTTCATTCAGACACACACACACACACACACACACACACACACACACACACACATATATATAGTTTTACATAAGAGATGAGCAAGTCGACCCTAAAGGTCGACTGCTCTCTAATTTTAGGCAATCTTTAAAGCACATAATCGATTTGCAACCAACAGATGGTATGGCTGTTCATTCAACGTGATCGTGGCATAGCGTGATGATTCTGTTCCTTCTTTAGCGTAGACAGGATTCTACAATGTGGCGTGATATTCTTCCTTCAAATGGGAAGATCCTCTTCATCATGGCATGAATCCATTACTTGGCATGGAGGATGGATTGGTGTTGAGCGCGGGTTTGTACACAACAACAATTTTTTGGAATGCAGGTCCCTTATCAGCGCGAGCGTGCAGACTGGTGGTGTTGTGAGAGTGGGGGCAATGACACGGTTGGTCTTCTAGAATACAGGCTATTCTATCCCCTAAATGCATGGATAATGAGTAGCTAGGCGTTGATCCTTCCAGAGGATGAGTTAAATGCATCGGTCCAACACAAAGGTGGTTGGCGTGATGGCGAGATAAGGATATTTACAAACTGTTTTATGTTTAAATGCCCAAAACTGATTATGGACAACGCGCAGACTGATAAGCGAGCTGATTAGCGAGCTAAACGAAACACTGAACTGTGATTTGGATGTATAGTGCATCGATCTAGGGCACACATGGAAAATGATCAATGAATCTCGCGCAACGGCTGGATGACGAGCTGAACGCAAAGCTAGATCATGAGATGGACGTATGGTGTGAAAGGAAAGATAAATACATTTTATTATTAATTTTCCCAAACAAACTATAAAATATACAAACAAATATAGATATAAGATAATACATTTAAAAATGCTTTAAATAACATAGTTTTGAGTTAATAAAATCATAAAAATGACATTAATAACCACAACTATAATAACATCAAATTTTTTCTTACCTTGTGCTGAAATAACGATTTGAGTGACATAAAACATACTAAAGGGAATAAAATATGTGTTTAAATATGTTATTTAATTGAAAAAATGATAACAAAATGAGGCTCAACAATTGCATATTGATGATCTTCCCGTCAATCTTTAAGAGTTGCATTAATCAGGTGCAAACTCTGGCCAATTTCTCCCATGGTGGAAACTTCTTGCATGTAGTGAACAGTCTTTTTGGATTCACCGAGGAGTGGAAAATTCCTTCATAAGTGGGGGCCTTCACACTACCAACACTTCAGAGGTTCTTTAGGGTTTCCAATATCCCCTTTTGGTCCAAGGTGCACAGGTTTATTGTCCTTATGATGAAACTGTTCCTTTTTGTTGTAGGAATTTCCTTGATGATTCCTTGGAATGTTCCTGAAGGGTGTCGACTAGAAGCCGTTCTTCCATAGGTTGAAATTTTCCTGGTTCTTGCAATTCCATATTTTGGAGAGGTCATTCCTTTGTTTATATCGCTCGAAGAATATCCTTTCTTTTCTTAACACTTCATTCAGAGTCTTGGGGTTATCAAATTAAATCCGATATCTGTAAGACTGTGGCAGGGAGCTTAAAAATCATTGGACCTTCACCTTTTCTTCTTTAATGTAAGGAATGAACTGTAGCATATCCAGAAACTTATTAATGAGATCCTCCATGGTCATTCGNGGCAGGTAGCTTAAAAATCATTGGACCTTCACCTTTTCTTCTTTAATGTAAGGAATGAACTGTAGCATATCCAGAAACTTATTAATGAGATCCTCCATGGTCATTCGACCAAGTTTCAATTCATAAAATTCCTTGGTATTTCTTTCATATAGATTTCTGATAAGTACTAATTCTTGAAGAGTTTCTTAAATTCTAACCATTACAGGTTCTTCTCTTTTAACCCATGGGAAATATTTATGTATCGCCACCAAATACTGGACTTTCCTTTGAGGTTGTAGACTTCCATCCTTACCTTCATGTTGTTGGATTAGTTGTAAATCTGAAAGTACTTCTTAATATCCAACAACAAAGATTCCTCTTCTTCTTCAGTCCTATATTCTCGATCAAAACTAGTGGGTTTAATTTTATTGAATTCTCCTTCCAGGTGGTCTACTTTTCTCTTCCCAACTGTCTAGGCTTGATTCCCATATTTTTTTTTCCCAGGAGGAACTTCCTTTTATTTCAGCACTGTCCCCAACTCTCGAGTACCTCCCTGCTTCTGGTGGTGGTTTTTCCCCATTGTTTTTCTCCTGCAAACTTTGCAATGGTATCTCATTAAGCTCCTTTTTTTCTTGATCCCTTTTCAGCTATTCATTTTCTTGTTTGAAGCTCTGCATTTCCACTATCAAATTCTTCATGGTTTCAAGTACATGGTTGGATTTAAAACGCTCTGGTTTTGGTTGCGTTGGGTGAGGTATTGGCTTACCTTATTCAGATGGATACTCATGATCATTTTGTGAGTCAATTATTGTACCCTATTACAGAACAATTCCTATTTGTACACAAAACATTCCAAACACAAATGTCAAGGTTAGAACAAAATATTTCCACAATGCCGCGAAACTAGGTGTTACCAAAGGGCGATAGGATTGAACTTGCATCTCCCATACCATTTGTGACATAAACAAATAACCTACTAAAATGCATATATATATATATGATTTTTTTTTCCAAATATAATATCTTTCGCAAAACATTTGGGTATAACCTTTCACAAAAAAATTCATCCTTAAGCTTAAAAGTAAACAACATTAATTTCTGTAAGGAAACATAGCCTTTCGTAATTATACCCAGTTCTGCAACTAGCAAAGTCATTTCTACATGGAAACTGACTTTTGCGACTTTCTCCCTCTTCTTTCCTGAATGCAGCTTGTGGTAGGAGGAACTCTACAAAACAACACTGCGATTTCCTTCCTTTTTGCTTTCCACATTTCGTTGTTCCGCCTTCCAATGCGGACTTCAGGAAAAAAAAAATTAACATATGAAGGAATCGTCTCACCATATTCCACCTTCTGCTTTCTTCCTTCCCCTGCATACTTCATGTATCGAAAAGCTAACATACGACAAAATCATCTCCCCACATTTCTCCTTCCACATTCTGCCTTTTCGCCTTCCGCTGTGGACTGCAGGAATCAGAAACTTAAAAAATGAAAAAATAATTTATCCACATTTCCTCCTTTCCTGCTTCCACTGCAGACTGCAGGAATATGAAACTTAATAAATAACATCTTCATTTGTTCACCTTCCACTTTCCTGCTTTTTCCTTCCGCAGATGGACTCTGGATCACGAAAAACCAATGCTTTTCCTCATTCTTCTTTATGATTTCTACCTCCTTCCTTCCGCCTTCTACTGCGGACTACGAGGTGTAGAATCATACACTTTACTTTATAATTTAGCTCTTTTATGCCTTTGCATTTTCACTTAACTTTTTTCACACCGGTAATATTGCGGGTTCAATCTCAATCATCGATTTTGCGGCTTAGATGCCCACGGTTCATCCTTGCTGGGCCTATCATATTTCACAGATCTAGAAGGTTTATTTATCTGTGTTTGTTGACATTGCAAAATGAACCTCATCCGTATATTGAAATCCTCAATTGATCTTTATTGTTCATCTTCGCTTGGCCTACCAGATTTCGTACATCTGGAAAGTTAGTTTATTCACGTAGGTTGAGGATGAGAAATTGACTCCCACCATCGATTTACATCCTCATCAAATCTCAGTTTTCAAAACATCCAGGATGTACAATATTTCCCAAATATGCCCAATTCATTTTTCCTTGCAAGTCTATTCAGTGAAATCTATGTCCACTGTTTATCTATCTACCTCATTCCATCTAAAGGTCGATTCTTCTTGCAAGTTAACCTTTCCTCTCAATGCTAAAATTATTAAGTCTAAGCGTCTTACCTTGAAAAAATAATCCACAGTGTTTGATCTCCTCCTTTATACAATCTAGACCCTCCATTCCTTATTCTTTCTTTGACTGGCCTAAACCTATTTAGGGAAAAGTGGTAGAGGCAAGTACAAATCCCATTCAAAACTATAATTATTATACATGCACTCCATTAACCTGGGATAGCTCAACGTAGAACTAAGCTCAAGCCTCCCCACAGGGAACTAATACAATGGATGCTCAATCTAGGGAAGACATACAGTATATAAGTAACTCTTTATAGAATGTTATGACACCATTAAGAAACCCAAAAAATAAATACACGTCGCAGTCATTCAAATAGGCTAGGAGTATCCATTTCCAGAAAAACTAAGTCCACCTACAATTTCCAGGGAATTGATAGATAGAGTAGGCGCATTCCTTCTTTAGCGATCTATGCATTCCATGCAGTCATAACCATTCCCAACAAATCAAGAGTAATCCTCTTAGGAGAATGACAAAACCCAAGTGCATGGAATCAACAGAGTAGGGTATCAACCACTAAAACTACATAACCAATGCAATAATACTCATAGGAGAACACACCCATTTATCAACAATACTTTAAACAACAAACCTAAGGGTATTCTCTTATAATTATAGCAACATTAAAACATACATTCATACATCTATAGACACGACCTAAACTCATCTATCAAAAGAAAATCATGCAGTATGCAGTGACTCTTTTACATAAACTATTACACCATTTGAGTTGTCATTGTCCTCAATACAAGACACAATCCTCTAAAAAATAAAATGCGGGAATAATAGTTCACAAGAATTATTTCCATCAGTGAAATTCAAACTACTAATTATCATTTCCATGGCATTGAAACACAATTATACATGAAAACAACGTACTATGAGTTTAATAGAATGGCAGTAACAAAAATTCAGTGAAGTGACATGTTTGTTTGAAACAATCCACAATGAAGGGGGAACAACCACGTTCCACCCAACCGTATATGAGGCACAAATATCTCCTTCCTCAATCACCCTCGAGCTAAAATATGAACATATTTCTCACACAACAAGTATTTCTTTTAGCTTGCCTAACACATAGTTCTCACACAACAAGTATTTCCTTGTTCCAGCATTCTTAGCTGTGTCCCACCTCCTAGCATATGCTTCCTTATTTGTAGTTTTTTTGTTTTTCCTAGGTCTTTTGCAGCTAACAACCAATTCCCCCCAGGAATTTCTGTAGCCACTACGTCTTTGATTCCCTAGGGTGGGTCTAGCACCATACTGGCATTCCCACGTCTGGTGTAACGTCCCTGAGATTGACTATTAATGTCCTCCACTCTCACATTCATAGTTTCCTTATTCAGCATGGTTGTGCCCATCATTCTTGATTTTTATTACAAGTATAATGTTTCAGTTACATATGTCCTCCAAGGACCGATTGGAATATTCCAAGTCTACCAATCACATTCAAAATAAAAATAGTTTTTCAAAAATACTACAAATAAAGTTTATCACTTGGGGGATACTACATGCTACATCCTCACCCCCTTATTATTAACACTGTCCTTGGTGTTTTTTATTCTTCTTCCATTGGTTCTTGAAATAATTGTGGACATTTTTCCCGAATTTTGTCCTCTATAGCCGAGGTTTCCTCTTCGGGGCTAAAGTTATTTCATTGCACCTTTACTTGAGTGATGAATCAATTTCGAAGTGTTGTTTCTTTCCTGTCCAAAATGCATATAGGTTCCACCTGATATTCACCTTCTAGTTCCACATGCACCACATTCCAGTCAATGATGTGAGTGGAATCATGAATACATTTATTTAATAACGAAACATGAAAAAAATTATGAATCCTTAAATGTTCCAGAAGTGCAAGCTTGTATACCACCAACCTGATTCTTTCCAAGATTTGAAAAGGCTCGCAAAATAACGGTGCCAATTTAGCATAGTTTCCTAGTTTAAGTGATCTCTTTATTGGATTGAGTCATAAATATAGGTCGTCCTAGACAGTAAACTCTCTATGTTGTCTTTTTAAGACATCATAGCTTTTGGGTGATTTTGTGCCACTTTTAAAGTCTTCCGTACCTTACAAATTTTTTTTTCCTTCTCATGTAGTCGTTCCGGTCCTGTGAGAAGTCGATCTACGGGGCTATTCCAACTAACCAGAGTATTTCATTTCCTCTCGTATAGGATCTCGAATAGGATCATTTTTAGTGACGCTTGATATCCATTGTTGAATGTGAATTTTAAAAGGCATAAATAGTCCTCCCACTTAGTGGGTTTCTCCATGACATACATTTTTAGCATGTCTTCGATAATTTGATTTGTGCGCTTTGTCTACCCTTCTGTTTGTGGGTGATAACTGGTGTTGAAATTTAATTTGGTTTCTAATCCTTCAAACAAGGATTTCAAAAAAATTGATACAAATTTAACATCTCCTTCGGAGATCACCATCTTCGGTACTCCGTGCAGTCAAAATATTTCCTTCAAGAATAACTCTGCAATATTTATATCTTTATAAGTAGACTTTGTAGGAATAAAATGTGCATGTTTGCTAAGATTATCTACTATGAAATTAATAGATTCATGTTGTTTTGGCGTGTTTGACAAAAATCTAATTAAATACAAAACTATAACCTCCCATTTCCATTCTGGAATCGGTAAAGGTTGTAACAAACCTGCAGGGTGTTGGTGTTCAACCTTTACCTGCTGGAATTCCAATCATATTGATCAATAACTCACCAAATCTATTTTTAAATTGGGCCAAAAACACTGTTTTCTTAAAGCTATTATCATTTTTTTGTAACCAAGATGGTTTGTATAAGGTTATTTATGCATTTCATTTAAAACCAACATCTTTATTTCTGTGGAATTAGGCATGTACAATATGCTTTTAAACCATAATAGACATTCTTGGTCTAGTTTAAATTCCGTTCCATTCAAATTTACTTCATATTTTAGTAATTTATTTCATAAATTCATGTATTCACTATCGTGCATGCTTGTGGCTTTTATTCTTCTTCTTATGTTGCTTTCTAGTTGAATCATAGTTATTTCATAAATTTCATGAGTTCTTTGGCTTAGCACATCAACTACCTTGTTTCCCTTACCTTTAATGTGCTTTACTTCAAAATCAAATTCACCCAATAAGGCCATCCATTTTGTTTGTTGGTAATGAAGTACATGTTGTGTGAATAAATTCTTAATGTATGTGTTATGTGTGAATAAAGAAACCTTTTCCCCAATAGATAGTGACGCCACATTTTTAAATCACGAACTATTGATTGTAATTCTAAGTCATAAAGTACGTATCTATGCTCATGTTCCTTTAACTTATGAGATTTGTATCATGCTACGTGCCCCTCTTGAGATAACACTCCTCCCAATCCTTCTTTACTAGCATTCATACAAATCGTATAGTATTTATAAGGGTCAGCTACCTTAAGTATTAGTGACGTGGTTAACATTTTTTTTATATTTTCAAATCTTTCTTGGCACTTTTGATTCCATACAAACTTCACTCTTTTCTTTTGTAGCGAAGTAATGGGGTGGGCTATTTTATAAAATCCTTCAATAAATATTCGGTAATAACTGGTAAGTCCCATGAAGGAACATATGTCTTCTACATCTTTAGGTATTGACCAATCTGAGAGGGATTTTATCTTTTACAGGTTTACGTCGATTCCTTTTGCCAAGATAACATGACCTAAATACTGTATTTCTTCTTTAAAGAATTCACACTTCTCAAATTTAGCATAAATTTGATGATCTCTTAAGGTCTGTAAAAGAATTATTAAGTGTTGTTGGTGTTCTTCCTCTGTCCTTGAGTAGATCTATATATCATCGATACTGATTAATACAAATTGGTCTAAAAATTTATTGAATATATTATTCATTAAACACATAAATGTAGTGGGGGAATTGGTTAATGTGAAAGGAATTACTATGAATTCATAGTGTCTATAACGGGTTCTGAAAGTTGTTTTGTTCATATCTCCTTTAATTATGATATGGTGATAACCATATCACAAATGTAGTTTTGAGAAAATATTATCCCTGTACATGATCGAACAAATCATTGATCTGAGGTAATGTATATTTATTTTTAATGTTTACTTTGTTTAGCTGCCATTGGATTATAGAAAGCCATAAAGTTCCATCTTTTTTCTTAACAAATAAGACTGGTTCTCCCTAGGGAAACACAGTGTGTCTGATATATCCCTTATCTAACAGTTCATGTATTTGAATTTTTAATTGAGTTAGTTCAAGGATTCTCATCCAATACAGTATCTTAGATACTCATGCATATCCAAGTATAAGTTCAATGGAAAAATCTATTTCTCGTTGAGGGGGAAGTCCTGGTATTTCCTCCGAGAATACATCCAAGAACTCATTCAAAATGTTATGGTCATTTAGGTTGGTTTTGTTTTCACTGTTGAGTAGGTATGTGACCCGAGTTTCATAAAGTATGCAACCTTTCCTCATACACATTTTCAGTTCCATAGCAGATATATGCCTCATAGAGACAAGTTTGGATACACCCTTTACAATACTAACAACTTTATCTTCAGCAATGTATGTAAAAGACTTATCAAAACAATTTAGCACTACTTTATAATTTTCCAGCCATTCCATGCCAATTATCATATCATACGATCGTACTGGAAAAATATTAAGATTGATTCTATTATTACAATCTTGTAGTTTAATTTTAGAATAAACAATATAATTCAATACCTTTCATTTAGCTCCTGTAGCTAATTGAACTAACCAAAGTTTCAAATACCTTAACATGGTGGGTTGGAAAATTTCCACCATTTTGGGAGTGGTGTAACTCAAGCTAGCCCATGGATCAATTAATGTAGATTTTTTTTGGTTAGAAATTGTACCTTCAATTTCTACAATTGCAAATTGGTGATATGTTTGTCGGCCTTCCAGGTCTACATTAATTCTCGGTAACATTTTTCCAATTTCTCCAACGGTAGAAGTTTTTTGAAGGTTATGAATAGACCTATTTGTTTCATTGAAGCATGGGAATTTTTATCGTAAATGAGGTTCTGCACACTCCCAACATCTAAGTGGTTCCTTAGGGGTTCAAACGGATCCTTTTGGTCCAAAGTTGCTAGGTTTATCACCTTTCTACAACTCCAAGGAATCCAATCCTTTCCTTGGCTTGACACTTTATAGACAGACTTTTCAGTCAAAGGGACAGTTAAATCAAGAAACCTTTATTCTTGATTTAACCATTTTTAATTAATTTGGTTAATTTTTAATACTTTAACTTAGGAACTTTCCACTAGTTCTTAACTAGAATTTTGTAGGTATTGTGCTATCTATTATCTCTAACTAATAAATAAGAATGGATGGAGATTTTATTTCTTTCTTTCATCATTAATATTATTACTATATTTATTATTTATATATTCCATGTATAAAATACATAATAATAAAACATTTGCTAACATTTGTTTTTGGGCATCATATACCATGATCCCTAGACTTAATGAGACTTCTTCATTAAGGTCAAAATAAGTAGATGATTAGGTATACTAGGCTAGGCAGCTCTAAACATCCTTGCATGTTGGATTCCCTTGTACAACATGGTATTTATTCAATACTTAATGAGAATATAAAAATTCAAAATTTCATTTAATCACTTATAAATAATTCTGATGAGATCAATATATTTCTTGAGTCGTTTTCACTCGGGAATTATTAAATTCTTTTCAGTAACCCCTAGCGCTTACCATAGCCCATGCTCAACACTTTAACAGGGAATTACAAACTTAGTGCAATTCCAGAGCTCTTCTCTCAACATTAATGCTAGGATGTACTTGTACGATACACCTAAAAATATAATGGCCAAGGATTCGATGCTCTAGAGATTATGCTCAACATCAACATGGAAGGCTCTAGGGCTTATTCCCAACACCTCCAATTATCTTTTTGTGTGTTCCAGAGCTTCTCACTCAACACAAATGTAAGTACTCATGTGATTTAGAGATTCTTTCTCAACATAAAATATTAATTACCCATGTGCTCCATAGCTCCTCTCTCAACAAAAAAAAAATTACCCGTGTGATCCATAGCTTCTCGCTCAACAAAAAACATCTCATCAATCATGTGCTTCAGGGTCCATGCTCAATAGAAGCAAGCATATATATATCATCAATAATTGGCTTATGCCCAATATATAAAACAAATCATCATGTCCATATGTAGTGGGGTCCTCAACCCAAATATATCAAAATAAACTATTAAGACAACATCATAATCCATAGGCTCATGCCTATAAGTGTTAGGTCCAAAATTTGGGATATTACATCCATCACCGCTTAGAACAACACCATCCCTGGTGTTCTAGGGACTCGGAATCACATCATGAAACAAGGCAGGGTAAGCCTTTCTCATGATGGATTCATTATCCCAAGTAGCCTCATCGGCCTCAAATTGCTTCCATTACACTTTCAAATGTACTATGGTGCACTTCTTGAGCTGTACCTCTGTCTTTTCCAATATGTGAATAGGCTCAAGGGAAAACTCCCCTTCAGGTTCCACCTGTAATAAGGACTAATCAACTACATGTTTAGTATCATAAACATATTTATTTAACAAGGATGTGTGAAACACATTATGGACTCTTACATGCACGTGTAATGCTAGTTAATATTCCACTGGCCCTTTCTTGGACAGTATTTCAAAAGGTCCAAAAAATATAGGTGCTAACTTACGACACCTACCCAAGCTCAATGAGATTCAGTTTTCTTTTAATTTCAAGTAGACATGATCTACTATTTGAAAATATTTGTCGTTTCTTTTTTTATCCACGTAAATTTTCTGGTGGTCTTCTGCTTCTTTAAGGTTCACTTGGACCTTGGTAACCAACTGTTCCAAGTCCATTAATAAATCAGGTGCTAATATGAGCTGATCCACTAGAATATCCAAAGTAACTAGTGTTCTACACTTCTGTCCATAGAGTACCTCAAAGGGACTCATATTTGTGGAAGTCTGATAACCATTGTTATACAAAAACTCTGTAAGATGCAGGTAGTCTTCTCACTTAGTTGGGTTGTTCATGACATGCATTTTAAGCATGTCCTCAACAATTTGGTTTACTCTTTCTGTCTGCTCATCTGTCTGCAAGTGATATGTAGTGCTAAAGTTCAACTACGTCTCCAATCCTAAGAATAAACATCTCCAAAATTTTCTTGTAAACTTAACATCTTGATCTGAGATAATTTCCTTGGGTATCCTGTGCAACCTAAATATCTCCTTCAATAAGATATCAGCAATGTTCACTTCCTTGTAGGTCGACTTCATAGGAATGAAGTGTGGTGCTTTCGACCAATTGTCAATGACTAAAAAAAATAGAATCATTTTTCTTCTTACTTTTCAGTAAACTAGTGATGAAATCCATACTAATGACTTCCCACTTCCATTCCAGAAAGGGTAATGGCTACAGCAACCCCAAAGGATGCTGATGCTCGGCTTTGACTAGATGACATTCCTCACATTTACCAATAAACATCTCAATGTAGGAATTTAAGTTAGGCCAGAAAAAAGTTGTCTCTTAATGGTGGATATCATATTTCGATATTGTGATGTCCTGATTTTGGTATACAGACCTAAACACTCTTCAATTCTACAAATTTCTATTAAAATTTCTGAATTACAAAATCTACAATTCGATGCACTTGACAAAGTAGGGAAATCAAGGTTTTAGGTAAGGAAATTTTTCACAGGCAGAGTGGGAAAAGGATATCCATCAATATTGAGTGAATATTTGTAAATCCATTCCCTAACACATTTAGATCTGGGACCATTGATATTTCAGAGTCCACGCTGCGGAAACTTACTTTCATGTTGCTGGGTCACCAAACCGTGAAACTAGGGAATATCAATCCATATTCCAACCATTGGCTTAGGAAATTTTCAGAGATGATATCCATTCATAAAATAATTTTTTGAACTATTTATAACACTTTGTAATAGCTCGTAATAGTTTCGGATCAATTTGGGAAAAATAGGCAGTTTTGGCCTAGAGAGACCTTGCCTAGTGGAAGGTTCCAAAAGGCAGTACAGCCGCAACGAAAAGAGGTTATAGAGTTATATATGGGGAATTGGGTATTTTAGTGACCTACAGTAACTTACAAATCAGTCTTTGGGTGCAGAACTCTGTTTATGCAAGAAATGGAAAAACTAGTTATTTTTCGATGCAAATCTAGACTAGGTTGACTTAAAATGAGTAAATATCATATATTTCGAATTAGATTGGAATAAAACTTGCAGATAATGTTTATGATATCATATTACACAAAACAAACTCAAAATTTCTCTCATCAATTAACTATAACACTCTCTCCAACATTATGCATCATTACAATGTATTTTATTGACATACTACAAGGAAGGGCATAGAGGTTTGAACCCTTAGATATAGAAAAATATTGGACCTATTAATGAAATAAGATATACAGTAATGGATGGCTGTAGGATTCTAACAAATCCTTAATCAACTCAGAGAGGCTTCTCCATAGCTCCAATGTAACCTGCAATGAGAAGGGGAGAAGAGGGGAAGAGGGAGAGGGAATGAGAACCTTGGGGTGCATCTCCCAAGATCTTGAGGCACAACACTTAGAAAGGAATCCTTATCTTCATAAACATCCAAAATGAGAAATGGAGCTCCAATTGTCTTTAAATAAACTTGGGTGACTTGTTGAGCAAGTCAATCACTTGTTAAGCAAGTTACCACTTGCTAAACCCTAACCCTACCCACAAATTCATCCCCCTCAAGGAAATTAGCATGTGTAAGACAATAAATATGTTTCCCTTTCATCCACCTTCATCCAATTTGGAAACTTTTCTTTCCTTGACCCATAGTTGCTATTTTTCCTTATGACAACTTTTATTGGCTTTCCTATTTTTATGACTGAACTCCAAAAAGGAAACTGCATCCTCCTTTGTCAATTGTTACCTCTTTTGTATTTGAATGATTTTGTCATATATTTTGGCACTTTCCTTTTCCTGTCTATAGTAATTGATTCTGTGATATAGTTTCTAATTTTCTTTCGTGGCAAGTTGGCTTGCCCAAGTAGCCCTCCTGTTAATGGAAACTTATTTTCCACCTAATTAATTGCATAATAATACTTAATAACAATTAATATACCAAGTACATGCCTGATAAGTGACATTTAAATCAAATATACTAGGTTAATTTATTTAATGCATATTTTGACCCCCTTGGTGCTAGGAAAGGTCAAAAATTTTGGAGATCAAAATGTGGGGATATGATAGTCCTCCCCTCCCAAGTTTGCTTGTCCTCAAGCAGAAGCACCACACAGTGCTGCAAATTTTTCCACCATGTTTCTGCTGCACCACTTTGATCATGGTCATTTCCCTTATACCACTTCCTTTATAAAAATTACTAACCCAGTTAAGGTAACTGAGTATAATTCCTGGATCCCACTGCCTCCTCTATAAGGACCCAAATTTTTCTGCCACCTTTTTAACTATGTCATTTCGAAGAATGTCGGGATCCCATGGTTTTATCTGCCTCCTTCCACCCATCAGTATAATTTTTTTTTTTTTATCATTGTGGAGGCTGAAAATGAGGTTATGAAAATCATACCAGCATACTGGAAGCTCATCTCTCCCCATGACAAATTGAAAATTTTTTAAACTCTCCCACCAGACATGGAATTCCTTAATGTGGAACCAAATCATCTTGAGCCTCTCTAAAGAATGAAAATCCATGTACAAGCTAGCATTGGAACTCACGTCATTGTTGTTATGAATACACAGGAGGTTATCCCATGCCCCTCCATGTATACTGAAAGCATCATATAGCATCCATACATGCTCATGCCATTCCTCATACAATTTCTGTGATGTGTCCAATGTCTCTCCATTGTTGCAAGCAAGATGTTTACCCTCCAGTGCACACATCTCAATCATGTTTCTAGCCACCCAATCAATGGATGGAAAAAATTTCATGCTAAATGATTTAGGTGGGAATAATTCAGCTACTACTAATTCACTTGTCAAACCACATGGTTTGATCATCAATACCTCAACTGGAAGAGTGGAAGTATCATGCTCCTCTTGTGGCATCAACAGAAAAAATCCTTTCACCCAATTTTCATCCCCACATGATGCGGATGAAATAGAGGTGTGGGGTGAAGAATCGTGAGCCAAATCCCTACAATGCTCATCAATCAAGATAATGGATCCACAAATTCCTCCATTAGTTTTCTGAGTGACAGTGTGATCACGTGCCTCCAAAATTGTACAACATTTTCCTAGAGGCAAGTCATAATATCTTAGGAACCATGCAAGTGATTGATCTTCATATTGCTTGACCTAAAACTCCTCAAGAACATGAAAATTGGAATTCACCTCATGTGCATGTTTATGGGAGGTATATAATAGCTGCAAAATAAGTCTTTGTTTCTATTCACATGTCAAGACAATGTCAGTAACAACAAAAATATTATTGTAGAAATAAATTTTTTTACCTCCCAAGGTCTTCATTCCAAATATGTCTCTATCCACCCAATCAATGGATGAATAAACACTTTTGTTTTCTGATCCATATGGAATGTGATCATCCATATTTCTGGTAGAGAATAATACCTCATCCTTCCCCTCAACCTCAATGAGTGCTTGTCCAATATTCTCTTCCTCACAGCTTTTCATAAGCACCTGCAAATCTAAGTGCATCTCATGATCCACCATCTCATGAGATTCCTCCCTTTGTTCAAGACTGCAATAGCCTTGTGAATATGTATGAATGGTGTGTAGGGGGGTAGGTAATACCTTTTCAACTTCTCATGAAGTTTCTCTATATCCATCTTGGATTCTTGGAGTGCACATTGAGTGCTCTTCAAGGAATCTTGGGTGGTCAACAAATCTTGTGAGAGCTTGCAAATTTCTTCTCCATCCTTCAAGGATGATCCATGCAACACATCAGCAAGCTCAATGAAATCATCTCTATCAGAAATCAATTGTAATAATTCCCCTTGTATTGTAGGCAATTCCTTCCGCATCTCCTCCTTGGATTCAAGAGAAGATTGATCTTCCGATGAAGCAGCTATCCAACACTAGTGTGCCACTAAAGAATGTGTGTCTTGGAGAAGGTGTAAATCCTTTTGAATCCTATTTTAATCTATTTTAAAAGGCCAAGGAAACGAGAGGGGTTCTTGAGGAAAATCACCCGCTTCTTCTTTCCTGCAATTTTCTTGATGTGTCTTGCACTTCTCTTTTGGAATCTTTCTTTCTTCTTTCCCACCTGCAATACTAGATGGCTCATAGCTCTCCACAATGGTGATAGTGGGATTGGGATTCTCAGCGAGTTCAATCCTCTCCTTTGATCTAGATGCAACTTCATCATGCTACAAGAGAGTCCAAAATTTAGAACTGTGTGCATCCCTTTGCACCATATTTTTATACTTCAGATTTCCTAGTTCACACCTAAATGGTGGGGGCTTTTCTTCCACTTCATTGGGAAATTCAAAGGATGAATTAAGATATGAGATTTATTATTCTTTTGGATGTGATCCAAAATATTCCTTCACCATATTATCTCCATTTACGCCCTCACCCCTATTTTCACTGATTGTGTGATCCACAACAGAGAAACTAGGAGTGAATTTATCTCCCTCACAATTGGCCTTCCTCTTGCAGACCTCAGATGCAAGTGGATAATTTTTGTCTTTCCATGGATAAGAGGGATGTAAATGAACATTACTTCTGGAAAAATCAGAACATTCAGCACACATATTTTTCACCTTATCCTCTTCTTGTACAGACACTATGACACTATGGTGGTTTGTTCTTCCACCAAAGTTTCTTCTTCACACCCACGCACTGTGGTCTTGATTTATTCTTGTGTATGTGGCTCCCGAGGTGAATGTAACTCTGATTTGTAATAATATTTTGGATCTAATCCAAAATATATAACTTCATCTATAAATAATCCCACAAATTTAGCAGTGATTTGGAGATCACCCACCAAGAAGCTTGAAGTGCATTCCTCTTTATTATCTTCTTGGAGTAATGGGAAACAAGTGAGATCTTCTAGAGCATCTTCTTTCAGACAACTCGAGGTTTTTCCTTTTTGAATGGCACTATGATCATTACTTGCAGATAATCTTCTTGAAGAAAATCCAAAGAATATTAGAATGCTTGAACATGCTAATGGATTTGATGACTCTTCACTTTTGCTTTCTTCTTCCCCATGGCTCTGAGAGGTGGAAGAACTTGGTTCCTCTATGGATGATTTGTTTCTATTGAAAGAGTAGTAATCTACATTCTTAGGCTCAAATACAAATATGCAATAAAAATAATCTTTGAAAGGAATGGATTTACAAATAACTTCCCCGAAGGCAAGATACTCTTTGTAGTGGTGGGGCATGTTTTCAGCTGCATCTATGATCTTTGTTAAATCCTTCTTAGGATTAGCCATGGGTAGTTGAAAATTTATTTATTCATACTCCATATGGTAATAAAATTAACCATACTCATATCTTGAAATTTTCAACCCATCATTAAGATATATCACCTCTTCTTCTTCAACAAACTGATCAAAGTCATCATCTTCAACTACTGACACAACCCTCATGGTTGCAACTTTAATTGGTGATCTGCAAAATTAGTCAATGGAGAGCCTTCTTTCCATAGGAGTGGAGGAAAGTGATATGATACCACTGTGATGTCCCAATTTTGGTGTACAGACCTGAACACTCTTCAATTCTACAAATTTATACTAAAATTTCTTAATTACAAAATCTACCATTTCGTGCACTTGATAGAGTAGGGAAATCAAGGTTTTAGGTAGGGAAATTTTGGAAAGGTAGAGTGGGAAGAGGAGATAAATAAAGAGTGAGTGAATATTTGGAAATCCATTCCCCTAACTCATTTATATCTGGGACCATTGATATTTTGGATTCCGCGCCGTGGATACTTACTTTCATGCTGTTGGGTCACCAAACTGTGAAAGTAGGGAATATCAATCCATCTTCAAACCAGTGTCTTAGGAAAGTTTCAGATATTATATTCAGTCATAAATTAAGTTTCTGAACTATTTATAACACTTTGTAACAGCTTGTAATAGTTTGGGATCAATTTGGGAAAAATAGGGAGTTTTGGCCTAGAGAGACCCTGTGTAATGGAAGGTTCCAAAAGGAAGTACAAACACAATTAAAAGAGGTTATGGATTAATATATGGGGAATTTTGTATTTCACTGACCCACAGGAACTTACATATCAGTCTTTGGGTGAGAAGAACTCTGTTTATGCAAGAAATGGAAAAACTAGTTATTTTCCAATGCAAATCTAGACTAGGTTGACTTAAAATGAGTAAATATCATCCATTTAGAATCAGATTGAAATGAAACTTGTATAGAATGTTTATGATATCATATTAAAACCAATAAAATTAAAATTTCTCTCATAAATTAACTATAACACTCTGTTCAACATTATGCACCATTACAAGACATAATACAAGGAAGGGCATGGAGGTTTGAACCCTTAGATATAGAAAAATATTGGATCTGTTAATGAAATATGATATATATTAATGGATGGCTATAGGATTCTAAAAAATATTGAATCAACTCAGAGAGGCTGCTCCATAGCTCCAATGTAACATGCAATGAGAAGGAGAGAAGAGGGGAAGAGGAGAGAGGCAATGGGAACCTTGGGGTGCATCTCCCAAGAGACTAAGGCACAACACTAAAAAAGGAAGACTTATATTCATAAAAATCAATATAATAAACATCCAAACTAAGAAATGGAGCTCTGATTGTCTTTAAATAAACTTGGGTGACTTGTTGAGCAAGTCAATCACTTGTTAAGCAAGTTACCACTTGCTAAACCCTAACCCTAGCCACAAATTCACACTCCATGAGAAAATTAGAATGTGTAAGACAATAAATATGTTTCCCTTTCATTCACCTTCATCCAATTTGGAAACCTTGCTTTCCTTGACCCATAGTTGCTTTTTTTCCTTATGACAACTTTTCTTGGCTTTCCTATTTTTATGACTGAACTCCAAAAAGGAAACTGCATCCTCCTTTGTCAATCGTTGCCTCTTCTGAATTTGACTACTTTTGTAATATATTTTTTCAGTTTCCATTTTCATGTCTGATTTATTTTGTCATATAGTTTCTAATTTTCTTCCTTTGCAAGTGGGCTTGCCCAAGTGGCCCTCCTGTTAATCAAAACGTATTTTCCACCTAATTAATTGAATAATAATATTTAATGACAATTAATATGCCAAATACATGCCTCATAAGTGACATTTAAATAAAATATCCTAGGTTAATTTATGTAATGCATATTTTGACCCCCTTGGTGCTAGGCAAGATCAACACTTCTGGCGATCAAAATGTGGGGATATGACAGATATCTTGGGGTCCCCGAGTAGGTTTCTCGATGAAATTCCATGAGGATGTTGGACCGAATGTCCCCTCCTTCTGGAACATACAATCCATCCTTGGACCATAGCAGTCGAGATTCATCTACCTTGTATTCTTTTTTTTGTTTAAACAACCTATCATCTTGGAATTTCTTGAGGATTTCAACATAGAAGGAGTTAGCTCTATTGGTCGCTCTAATCCTCCCATGCAAATCTGCATCGGTTTGACTCAAAGTCACCTCATATATCATATGATTTTCTTAGCTCAAAGCATGGGAAACCATGTTCTCTTTTCCCTTAATATTCTTAAGCTCTAAATGGTACTCACTAAGGAAATCCAACCACCTGGCTTGCCTTGCATTCATATTTGATTGATCGAATAAATATTTTAGACTCATATTATCTGTCTTGAGAAGGAACTTCCTTCCCATGAGGTAGTGCCTTCACATCTTCAAAGCATGGATGATGACCACTAACTCAATATCGTGCATGAGGTAATTCTGCTCACGCTCTTTTAACTTTTGTGATTCATAACTGATCACATGATCGTTCTGAAAGAGGACTCCTCCAAGTCCTTCCTTGCTTACATCCATGCAAATAACGAAATCCCCATCAAGATCTTCAATTTGTAGTATCCGTGCGGTCATCAAAAGTTGCTTAAGCTTTTAAAATATTTCTTTACACTTGGTAGTCCATAAGAACTTATTTTCTTTCTTTTTCAAAGAGGTCATGGGGCAAGTGATTCTCTAGAAGTTCTCAATGAACTTCTGATAATATCCGGATAATCCCAAAAAGGACCTAATGTCAGTGACACTAGTAGGGGTAGGCCATTCCTTTATGGATCTAATATTTTCTCAGTCGATAACTACCCATGTCTCGGATATAATATGACCTAAGTACTGTATCTGGGGTTTGTAAAAATCAAATTTACTAAACTTAGCATAAATCCGGTGTTCTCATAACACTCGTAGTACTATGCGAAGGTGTTCTTCATGTTCCTCTTTATTATTGGAATAAACTAGGATGTATTCTATAAATACTAAGACAAACTTATCCAGATACTTACTGAATATGCTGTTCATCATACACATAAAGTTCTCGATTGCATTGGTCAACCCAAACAGCATCACAACGAGTGCGTAGTGCCCATATCTTGTACAAAAGGAAGGTTTGTGATTATCCTCATCGCAAATCTGTATCTAATGGTACCCATATCGTAGGTCAATATTTGAAAAGATTTTGGATCCTCTCACCTGATCAAACAATTCATCGATCCTAGGGAGTGGGTATCTGTTCTTGATAGTCATTTTGTTCAACTGTCGGTAATCGATGCACATCCGCGTCATACCATCTTTCTTCTTTACGAATAGTATGGGTGCTCCCCAAGGGGACACACTAGGTTAGATATACACTTTCTCTATCAACTCCTTCAACTACAGTTTGAGTTCCACCAACTCAGGTGCACTCATGCGGTAAGGGGATTTGGAAGCCAAAACTGATCCTGGTGTTAGTTCAATGGAAAATTCTAGGTCTCGTTTCATAGTTAATATTGGAATTTCCTCAGGAAACACTTCCTTGAATTTTTCAAGAACAAGAAAGTTTCCTATGTGTTGTTCTCTTTCAAACTCTATGTCTCAGATGTTTACTGCAAACAACTTGCAGCCTTTCCTAACAAATTTCTTTCCTTGTAAGGCATATATTTTCCTTACGGAAACTTTCTTTGGAATTCCTTGAACCTTTACTTGGTTCCCTTGGCTATCTCCACTAAAGATTAAATTTTGTAAGCAATCGAGCATGACATGGTGCTTCTCCAACTAGTCCATGTCGATAAGCATATCGTATGATCCTAAGGGTAGGATGTTCAGGTTTACGTTCATTGGAAAACCATTCAAGTTTACCTCACATTATTTAACTATTTCCAAAAACAATTGTTTCGTACCTATGGCTAATTGCACTAGCCAAGGTTTATCATGCTTTATTTTTTCTAGTTTGCATTCATCAACAATTTTAGTCGAAACATAGCTCCAACTAGAACTGGGATCATTAAGTATTGAAATATAAGTGTTCAATATCTTACCTTCTATCTCAACCATTGTATCTTTATGATCTTCTTGTCGAACATCTAATGATGCATAAAACCACGGTGTTCCAGCTATGTCCTCGATAGTTAGCTCTTCTTGTAAGTTGTGCAATACCCCACTTGTCTTTACATAAGTCTTTTTACCAGATTTATTGAAGTTTTTGTTTGTTGGAAACTTGTTATTTTGATTTTTGTATGGTTGTGGGTTAAACCCAGGTTTACAGTTATTAGAAAATTTCTTAGACTTGTCTTTGTTTCGGTTCATATTCTCTTTCCTTAGTTGTCCATGCTCATAATGGAGCCTAGATTTGTGCAGGGTGGTATCCAAAGTTTTTGGCATGTCAAACTCAATCCTTTCCCGAAAATTGGGAGGAAGACATCCTAAAACTGTTGGACCTTTACCTTTTCATCCGTAATGTATGATACATAATGGAATAGATCTATAATTATGTTAATAAAAGCACCCATAGTCATGGATCCCATACATAGTTCATGAAACCCTTTCACCTTTCTGTCAAAGAACCTTTTCAACATAAATTTCTCTTGGAATATTTTTCAAAAGTTATCCCAGCATATTTCTCTTAGCTCATCTTTCTTGGTATGTTTTAAATCTCTCCACCACCTTTCTTCCTTTCTATTCAAGTTGTAGATGGAAAGTCAATCCTTCATCTCACTTGAGTAGATATAAAGTTGAGCATTTTCTGATACCCAACAGCCACTCTTCATCCTTCTCCCTAGTGTTTAACTCACCTTCATAGGTTGGAGCTCTTATTTTGATAAACTCCCTCTGAATAATGTCATTGATTATTTGTTTCTTTCTTTGTGGAGGAAGAGAGTCATCATTGGAAGGAGTGTGATGATCTCCTTTTGGTGCTTTAGGGGTACATTCATCTTTTTCTTCTTCTCTCAAGCTGTTGGCCCATTTATGGTAAGGATCTATTTTGGAGTTGTTTGTGGACTGAGTAGGTTTACCCTATGGGATTTGAATCATCATATTTTCTAGTAATGCTTCATTAATGGCTTGTTTTTCTTTCCTTTCGTTTAGACTATATTCTCTAAGACTTCTCAATTCTACTTGAAGACTACATATAGTCTTCAAAATATCAGAATTCAGTTCCACCACCAGTTCTTCTTTCAGGGTGGGGGTGTTAATATTTCCTTTCCGACTGTAATCTTCTTCAGTATTCATATTTTGAACTATCCTATAAAACTTTCCCGTAATTGCAAACGAATTTAATAATAGAAAAAATTTGGTTAGTAACAAAATTTAATAACTTACTTTATTTTCTTTTGCAGTAAATGCTTGGTGCACCCATAGGTCTCTTAGTATTGAAACTGGGCTCTGATACAACTTGGACTGTCTCCAAAAATCGATTTTTTTTTTTATTAGGCTAGTTAAAAATTGCCTAGGCTAGACATTATTGAATCTTGTGGAATAAAACGTACACTGAATGTACCACTATTTGGTCGTAAGCTATTCTTACGTTCTATCATCTTACTTTTCGTTCTGATTGTTAGTGTGTTTTACTTGAGATGTACTAATGTTGTTTACTACGTATTTCATGAGTACTTGATGAGAATATAGAAATTTGAAATTTCATTTCATCACTTATAAATAAGTCTGATGAGATCAATATTTTTCTCTATTCGTTTTCACTTGAGAATTATTAAATTCTTTTCAGTAACCCCTAGCACTTACTAGAGCCCATACTCAACTTTTTAATAGGGAGTTACAAACTTAGTGCAATTCTAGAGCTGTTCGCTCAAAACTAATGCTAGGATGTACTTGTATGATACACCTAGGGATACAATGACCAAGGATCCGATGCCCTAAATATTATGCTCAACATCAACATTGAAGGATCCAGGGCTTATGTCCAACAATTCTAATTATCTTTTCATGTGTTCTAGAGCTTCTCACTCAACACAAATGTAAGTACTCATATCTTTCAAAGCTTCTTACTCAACACAAAATATTAATTAGCCATGTGCTCCAGAGCTCCTTGCTCAACACAAAAAATTAATTTCCCATGTGCTCTAGAACTCCTCGATCAACACAAAAGATCCATCAATCATGAGCTTCAGGGTTCATGCCCAACACAAACAAGCATATATATATTATCAATAATTGGCTTACGCCCAATATATAAAACAAATCATCATGTTATATGAAGTGGGGTCCTCGACCAAAATATATAAAAATAAACTATCAAGATAACATCATAATCCATAGGCTCATGCATATAAGTGTTAAGTTTAGAATTTAGGATATTACAACGCTCTTCCCTATTTGGAATGCTACCCATCCAGAACTTTTCTTGGTAGGAATTCTACCCCGACTAGAACTTTGTCGTTATTGAAACTTTTCTTTTTTGGAATTCTACCATGAATTGAAGTCTACCTTTGTTGGAACTCTGCCCTGCCACGAACCTTTTCCTGATAGGAACATGCATGCTATAATTTAATAAAAAAAACCAACCTAGAAGTTACACATACGCACCGCCACACAAGGCTTACAGATGGCTGATATATGACTTTCAAGTAGAAACAGTCAAAATATTCCATGTGAATGAAAACTAGGCATAACATGTTGGGTGTTATAATTGTCTCACTACTTTTACATTTTGCACACACCTTTTGATAGTCATGTTTCTTGTACTCTTACTTCTCCCAGGATTATTTAATTTACTAATAATTCTTATAATTTATTAATAAATTATAATATCCCAAATTTTGACCTAACACTTATGGGCATAAGCCCCATTGATTATGATGTTACTTTAATGTTCTATTTTGATATATTTTGATTATGATGTTACTTTGACGTTTTATTTTTATATTTTGTCTAGGACCCCACTGCATATGAACATGATGATTTGTTTGATATATTGGGCGTAAGCCAGTTACATATGTTTTATGTATGATTTTATGTGTTTGTCATGGACCCTGAATCACATCATTGATGAGATGTTTTGTGTTGAGAGAGAAGCTTTGGAGCACATGAGTGTTATTGCTGTGTTGAGTGAGGAGCTCTGGAACACATGAATTATGTAAACCTTTGTGTTGATTAGGAATATTTGAAGGACATGAAAAGATAATTGAAATTGTTGGGCATAAGCCCCGGACCCTTCCAAGTTGATGTTGATCATAAGCTTTGGAGCATCATATCATTGGCCATTGTATCCCTAATTGTATCCTAAAACTACATCCTAGAATTAGTAATGAGCGTGGAGCTCTAGAATTACACTAAGTTTGTAACTCCCTATTTTTAGCGTTGAGTAAGGGCTTTGGATAAGTTCTAAGAGTTACTGAAAATAATTAATTATGTTGAGTGAAAACGACTCGAGTAAAATATTGATTTGATTTTACTTATTTATAAGTGATTAAATGAGATTTTGAATTTCTGTATATCATCAAGTACTAAAGAACTAACATGTTATACAAGGGAATCCAACATGCAAGGATGTTTAGAGTTTCCTAGCCTATTAGACCTAACCACTTACCTGGTGGGTTTAACAAAGAAAGTGTCCTAAGTTTAGGGATCATGTTATATCATACCTAAGGACAAAATATTAACAATTAATATATATAAGTATATATTTTATACATGTCATGTATAAAGAGTAAGAATAGTAATAACATTAATAGTATAAGAATTAAAGAAAGGCTCCATCCATTACTATTATTATTATTTAAAGATAATTAAATAATATAATACCTACAAGAGTCCAAATAGGAACTAGTTAAAATTTTCTAAGTTAAAAATTAAAAGCTACTACATTAAATAAAAAGTGTTAAATCAAGAGAGTCAAATGATTCTTGATTTAACCGCCCCTTTGACTAAATAGTATTCCTATAAATACCCAAGCCAAAGAGAGGCTTGTTGATCTTGCATTTTTTGGCGAAACATTATTTCTTCTTGTTTATTCTCAAGACAGTTCTTGGAGAACTTTTCCTAAGAGGAAAAAGGAGAATTGATTCAGACATGATATCCCAATTAAGGAATACTTACCTTAGGATCTCTAAGCTTCTTTCATGTTGGAACCAACTTAGGGGGATCCATAGGAAAACCAAGAATAGTTCTGGGTCATGGCTGGGTGGAACGTGGTAGTTCCCAAGTGACTTGGTTATCTATATTGAGGTCAGATTTGTGTGTGAATTTGTTAATGTTGGGTTATTGAGTGTGCAGGTTTTTAGCCATTGAAACAACATCTCCTTGCCGTTATGAGGTTCTTGATTTTTCCCTTTCATTTTCTAGTACATTTCTGGTTAAATATTTAAGGATGTTGCTCCCTAGTTTATTTCTAATAGTTATTTCTAGTTCTATAATTCAAGGGTTTATGATTTACTTATAAATCTAGGTATGCAATCTATTTCCGGTTTAGGATATTTTATATTTTATTTTCTAAACAGTAGTCGACAATTTATTTCCTGTCTAAATATATTCAAGGGTTTTTCTGTTCCACATTTATTTATGCATTTTATTTCCTATCTTTAATTTTATTTCTAAGACCTAGAACTACGTAAAATAGAGCCTATATATATATATATATATATATATATTAATTTATGTATTCTACTGGAATATTTCATATTGCTAGCATACCTATATTTAATATAAACAGACGAACTAGCACCTATAACATTAGCATAAGCTCTAAACAGAACATAATCATAAAACACATTAGGTTAAAGTATAGTAACACATAACCTAAGAAACAAATCATTTTCCATTATTTAATATAAACATAACCATAATAAAATTAACAAATTAAAATGCCAAACTAAATCCATTAAGACCTCTAATGGTCTGAAGCTATATTTTAAATAAACAATACTATGAATGAATTATTCCATACTTAAGAGTAGACATTAAACCAATTAAAAAATCAAGCTATAGAGACCTTAAATGGTCTAAAGTTAGATTAAATAAATATCAATACTAAACATTGAATGAATTAGCAATTTCCTTCATCAAACATATCTAAGGTCTATAGGCTTAAGGCCTCATTCATAATAATCAAACCATATAATTAATACACAAACCACTTCTACCCAAATCATATATCCAAGCAAAATTCCACATATTAAGTCACCCAACATTTTATGCACATTAAAATATCGTATAAATAAACAGAGGTCAGAGGATTGAATCTTATGGGAATAAATGTCGAACGAGCCATTTCATTAATCATATTTTATAACTATTGTGACACAGGATTGAAATCTTGTGGTGTGCACCGTAATACCTTTACAAGTCACTATATCCAATCCTATAGGATTCATTATCTTTTTCTAAACACCATAGCATTTCAACCATATAGACCACGCTATTATAATCTCATACATAGAATGTAAAAATATTTCAACATATATCTACACAGAGGTTAAAACCCCCAATTATTGACATGCTGTAAAAATTTCGTGTCTCACGGCCTTTTGCACACAAAGCATTAAACACTATCATAAAGCCATTAAAAACCTGTCAACGCCATGCTAATAGCAATGACACACATTCTAAGTGTTACACCCATAGTCATGGCCTTTACATTTAAATACACAGGAATAATCACAACTACGATTTAAACCATAAAAACAATATGTCATCCATCTATTAACAACCGGAGTTCCAATGGCTGGAACACCATTTCCATCTATGAAATGGCTTCAAAGGCTGAACTAATGCTATTAAAAATCTATATAAATATTTAAACAAAATTACAAATATAACAGAGTCAAAGTATCGCCCAAAACCAAATGTGCAAATGAAACAAGCAATCGTTCTATTCCAAACCCTAATATTGAGACCCACGATTTCCCATGCACATTTAAATCACCACCCTAGCCCCCATTATCACAAATGAAAACCCAAAGTGTGTATTTCATGCCACCTTCCAACACAGGGCAACGTTTAAACCCCATGTAACATATAAACCCCAACATGCACGTTATATACTTAGGGTATATCCATAGTTAATGGAATATGTAATATGCCATGAATGGCTACTGATATGCCTTCAAGTTTTTACACAAAGAATTTAATAAACCAAGGAACATGTTATAAAATAAAAAGCCATGTACATTATCATCTACACCATGAAAATATTCAAGTGCAGGAGTAATTAAACCAAGGTCATAAGACAAAATAAAAATAATAATAGTAACTAATAGAACATAGGCTAGTAAACACCTAGCCTTGTGTAAATATCAACTAACAACCATAATAAAAGCCCCTAGGATAGGACTGTAAGCCCATCGTCATCCAAGATGAGTACTAGTGACGCACAGGTTGTGTCTTGTTTTGCTTCTATAGTCATTTTTTTGTCATCAAGTGCACCTGCACTCGACAAGGGAAGAAGTGCATTAGTTACAAAAGAACTAAGTAATCCATGTAGTTACAAGTAGAAATAGTTACATTTTTAGGTTGTTACAAGGGAAGCAAGTCCTTCCACTCCACCCCTTGACAAATACAAGTTAAGTCAGATTTATTCATAAACAACAATCAAACTTTACAACCGATAAGTAAGAAATCGAAACAACATACATACATATAAATACATAACTATCAATTCAAATATTAAACGACATAACGATAACACATCATTCCACTAATAACAACATTGGGAAAACATAGAGAAGGAAGTAAGAACATCCTACATCAATATTGTGCACAGAAACAAAGTATGACACATTCCACATAAGCTGATTTAATTTCTAGTTCATGTAGTGAATGACTAGCCTAATAAATAAATAAAAATTCATATTTTGGGGAGATTACAAGTGGTATCAGAGCCCAGTTTCAACACTAAGAGACCGAATGGGCATACTAGACATTTTTTGCAAAAAAAATAAAGTATGTTTTCAAATTTTGTTAACTAACATAAACTTTTCCTGTTATTTAAAAATTTACAATTGCAGGATTTTAAAATAACACTTTAGATCATGAACACTGAAGAGGACAACATTAGGATAGGAATGTTGAATACCCCCACCAAGGAAGATGAACTGGTAGTGGAACTAAATTATGATATAATGAAAACCGTATAAAATTTCCAAGCAGACTTGCAAAGTTTTAGAGATGATAATTTGAATTAAAGAAAGGAATAGAAATTAATTATTGAAGCATTGATGTGAAACATCATGGGAGGAATCCCGTAGGGAAAACCCACTCATTGCACAAACAGGTTCAAGAAATAATTTTATCATAAACGAGCTAACAACCCGAGAGAAGAAGGAAAAGAAGAACATACCCCTAAACCTCCAAAAGGATATTATCAAAGTATTTCTAGTGATGATTCTATTTCTCCATGTAGAAAGAAACTAAGAAATGATGACAATCTTCAGGGAAAGTTCCAAAAAATAAAATCCCCAACCTATGAAGGAGAGATGAAAACAGGGGAGAAAGATGAGGAATGGATTTTAGGTATGATAAAGTATTATTAAGTTCATAACTACTCTAGCGAAATGAAATCCTGTCTAGCCATCTATAACTTAAATGGAAAAGCATCTAGATGGTGAAGGGACTTGAAGGATACCAAGAAAGATGAGTTAAGAAAAATACAGTGGAGCAAGTTTTGCAATATTTTTCAAGAGAAGTACATGTCGGAGAGGTTGTTCGATAGAAAAGTGAAAGAGTTTCACAAATTACGTATGTGATCCATGACTATGGATGCTTTTATTAACATATTTTTGGATCTATTGCATTATGTATCGTACATCAAGGAGGAGAAAGTAAAAATACAACAATTTTTAGGATGTTTCCCTCCCAACTTTCGAGAGAGGATTGAATTTGACATTCCTAAAATGTTTGACACCATGTTACGCAAAGTTAGGCTTTGCTATGAGCATGTATAGCTAAGGCAAGAGAACATTAACAAAAGTAGAGACAGGTCTAGGACCTTCTCGGACAAACATAAACCGAGATTTGACCCACCACCATACAGAAAACAAAACAACAGTTTTCCATCCAACAAGAACTTCAACAAAACATGTACAAATCCATATGTACTAGCTCCAAATACCAACAATCCAGTAGCAAATGGGGGATCCAATGTTTCCCTACTACAAATTAAATGCTGGAAATTCCAAGGGCGTCATTATGCCTAAGACTGTAAGAATAACACCAATGGGGTCTTGCACAATTTACATGAAGAAACAATGGTAGAGGACATAGTGGGAAACACCATGGATTTATGAAGTCTTGGATGGCTGACTGGTAGAACATCAGGATACCATGGTAGAGATAGAAGGTAAGATCTTAAACACCTATGTTTCAATATTGATTGACCCCATTGCTTTCAAGAGATATGTATCACATAAAATTGTTGATGAATGTAAACTATGCAAAGTTTAACATGTTATATTTTTATCATTTAATCAATATGATTTAGGATCTTATCTGAGAGAATAACATGCACACCAATAATCACTAGAGACAAGAGACACAAAGAGTTGTCCTCGGGGAAACCATAAAGGAGAAAACCCCACAACTTCCTCAGAGATAGAATGAGCACCAATAGCAAAAGTAAAACCCAAACACACAAATATGATCCTCAACAGTTGTTCTCTCTCTCACTTGTGCGATATCCTCCTCTCTCACTCATGGGCTACATTTGAGTGAGTGTGTGTTTCTAATAGAGAGTCTCAGTCTCTATTTATACTAGTTTTCAACTTGACAATTACTCTATACGGCTGACCTCACTAGGAGAGTCTAATAAACCTAATACCCCTCAACTATGGGGGCTATTTCCCCAAGTTACAACAGAGGGTTAACCTCAGTGAATTTACATGACTTTATTATATTAATGACTCTCCCGATTGGGGGAACAATCATCTTCGTCTATGTACAATGAAATACAATATAAAATATACAAGTGAATACATTTCGAAGTTACAAATACACCAACACTCCCTCTTAAATAGGAAGGTATTCTATTGACATAGATCATCAACACATGTCTTAATCACTGGATCATCATCATCATCACTGCCCTTTCTATCCCAAGAGAATGGTGTTATCTCTCAATTCTACTCATCATAGGAAGTTTTACAGAGCCATACATTTTTCATGATGGATGTACGTCTCATCACTTATATCAAACCATGGGAGGCCCAGCCTACCACCATGTCGGAAATTCCCAATGCTTACATATGACCATGGGATTTCTATCCTGTCACCATGTTAGAAAGGTCCAACAGTTACATCCATCGGCATTATAGGACACGCCATCTACCATCCAAGGAAAGTGCCAACACTTACATCCACTGACATGGTAGGATACACCCATTACAGGAAATTTCGGGTCTAAAATGGGCCTTATAAGAAAACATGCCAACAATAAGTTCTTGTGAGTTGGAATTCAAGAACCAATATAATTCCAATAAAATAAGTCAACCATAATGGTTGAATTGACATATTTGTCATTAAAAAAAACTACTTTTTTTGTTCATATTTTCGACATATCTCCCTGTCGGTTTACTCAAATTTCAATTGGGAGAGCTTGTTGGATGCGAAATTTGATTATGCATCCAACGAGTACCCACAATGCATACTTTTGATGGACCCTGCTATCCCAAAAACAAGAAATACATGAACAATTGTGATGATGACATCATCATCACATTTTTTCAGGTATTTCTTGTTTTTGGGGTAGCAAGGTCCATCAAAAGTATGCAGTGTGGGTACTCTTTGGATGTGGAATAAAATTACACATCCAACAAGCTCTCTCAATTAAAATTTGAGTAAAACCACAGGGAGATATGTCGAAAATATGAACACAAAAAGTAGTTTTTTTCTTTTTTCCTCCAAAATGAATAAATATTATTTTATTATTTTAACTATTATTTTATTATTTTCTTTAGGATGCCCATTTTAGACCTCAAAATTCCTCTAATGATCTACCATCCGAGGAAAGGCCCTGCACTGACATCCACCTGCATGATAGGACACACCATCTACCATCCGAGGAAAATCTACGCACTTACATACACCGACATGGTAGGACACACCATATACCATCCAAGGAAAGGCTCTACACTTACATCCATCGACATGGTAGGACATACCATCTACCATACGAGGGAAGGTTCTGCACTTACATCTGACCATGGGAGGCATAGCCTTCCACCATGTCATAAAGGCTCTGCACTTACATCTGACCATGGCAGACCCCTCTTACCACCATGTCAAAAAGGTTCTGCACTTACATCTAACCATGGGAGGCCCCACATAGCAGAATGTCAGAAAGGCTCTACAGTTACATATGAACATGGGAGGCTCTGCCCACCACCTTGTCAGAATGGATCTGGACTTACATCTAACCATGGGAGGCCCCACCTACCACCATGTCAAAAAGGATCTCAGACTCATCACTTCCCCTTGGAAGGAACCTCTATCTGAAGAACACCAAGCTTTTCTCTGAAGTACTCAAACTTCACTTTTTCCATTTCTAGCATAGGATCACATTAGGGCATATTATGTCCAAGAATAACCTGCGAGCTTCACTAGGACTGATTACATATGATGACAACCTATATGACTGATTACATCTGAGAAAACTATGAGCTTCAAGGGATTTTATGCTCAGATAACCTGTCTCATCGACTATGCTAGAACTCATCAGTCCCTCTTTCTAGAGATCTTGATATGGATCACAGATTGGATCTTCACTGCTCCTCTCTGCATCATATAAAAGTGCAAGTCAGATCGATCAAATCAAATAGTAGTTTTCAAAAGAAACATACTACCTCACAAATAGTCAAGCAAGTGGCAACAATTTTTCCTCGGTTGTACTGAATGCCATGGAAAACTCCATCCTGCTAAACCAGTAGCCCATACTGGATCTGAAACTGAAGAAGCAACCCAAGGTTCTCTTCTTCTCAGTGGTGCTACTAATTTGAATTAGTATAACCATGTAGGTTAGTCTTCTGATTCATATCATACTTGAGCCCATACTCAACTGTACCCTTTAGGTACCTCACTACATGCATTGGAACTAGGTGAGCACGTCACATATCCATTAGGAACTGGATCAGGTTGTTCATAGCAAATAATGTCTCTCATATTTTATTCGTCAGGAACATCAATGAAAAAATCATCTGATAATACATTATGGCATCAACTTCCTCTAATGAAGCATCAGTCAATAGCTTCAATTTTGATGCCATAGGTGTGTTCATGGCCTTGCAGTCCGTCATCCCAAACCTCTTCAGGATATCCATTGCATACTTTACTTGTCCAAGGGATATTCCATCAGAAATATTCCACACTTCCATGCCTTGAATGTAGTGCATCATAACCAAGTCCTTCATCTCATACTTGGCATCAAGCATCCTTGTTGCAACTTTAAGGAGTTCCTCTTTTCTGTCAGGAACAAGTCATCCACATATAACAAGAGCATCACTGGTCTTCCGCATTCAACCTTGGAGAAAAGTTTGGAATCCTCTTTACTCTCAGTAAATCCTATAGCCATCAGTAAGTTCTCCATCTTGTTGTATCATGTCGAACCTCAAGATCTTCTATAGTCACACCCTCTGAAGTGGAGCATCATTCTCTCTCTTTCTTTCATACTCTATAAATTAAAACATTCTATAATGGATTGATAAGTATTTTCCTCTACTACTAATATTCTAAATATCCATCTAGGGTCACTGGATACCAATATCCTCTATCTTTAACCCTTTCAAAAGTTCCTCTTGCACCCATCTATGACCTTGCCATCCTCTATAGGATTTCATCTTCAACCTTGTAGAAAAGGTTAAGATATTCAGCAATCTAGGTGATCTTCAAGCTCCTCATGTAGGTGCTATCCCATGGGTTCCTTCTAAGCTCGTACAAGGCCTTCTTTAATTTACACACATGAGTCTTCCTGTCATGTGTCTCGACTCTCACTTGCTGAAAATGTCTCTTCATCGTCTATGCCTTCTTGCTTTGAGAAGCCTCATGCCACAAATCTTTCCTTGTATTCCACGATGTTTCCATCTACTGTATGCTGGATCTTATAGATCTATATGGAAGACACTATGGAATTCCCTTCAGGTATCGATACTGCATCCTAGAAATCATTCTTCTTGAAATGGTACTCTCCTTCCCTTTCTTCTTAGACAATTCTTCATAGCTGGAAGGCTATGCATCAATGATGTTGCTCAGCAGTGTCACATATCTAGAGTGTGTTTGAGGCCTCTTGATTTCCTTGGATTATTCTTCACCTACTGTTGTATTTATATTCTTTTGAATCTTTTTATTTTTCTATGAAATCTTCTTGGTTTATCTTCATGTATGCTTATTGGAGTGAATCTTGAACTATTGTCACTTGTTCTTCGGAACACGTCTCAGCCTTATTTTCTTGTAGATGATTGTACGTGATATTTTCTACAAGTCAAATGTACCAGTTTTATGGTTATAAATATTTCATAAGGCATATTCATAATCGAAAATCCTTATGCATAAAGATATAATCATGCAATGATTTTAGCCAATACAACATTCATCCATATCTCACGAAAAATTTCTAGATTCCTTCCATCTCTACCATGACATCATTGAGATTGTGTAGTAATCAAATATGTTAGAAAAGATGTTTCACTTTAGATAAGTAGCAATGGAGTTTTGTATAGCACCATGGTCTACTTACCCATCGCATGCATATTAGTAGTATATTGTCATTAATGCAACCATTCAATCACGCATAATAACTAAACAATGTCATATAAACAAATAGATATATAAGAAAAGACAATTCAAATACCTATGTGGATAGACTCCCTCTTGAGCCTTTAGCTTCATCATCTTCTACATTCATAACATCATAATTTCTTATCCAAATGCTAATATGGATAAGAGGCTCTTCACGAATTGAGTCCTTCATATTCCTCATCGCTTGAGGAATCTTCTTTGAATCATGAGAGCTTGATATTCAATTGATCCCATCTTCTCTTCTCTTATTATGAGTCAAGATTATTCTTTTGTGCACTCTTCCTAGAGTCTGCTAAAGGTAATCACTTTCTTCTGGAACACATTCCTCGAATGAATCAATCCCATGATTATGGGAGGCCATTCAAGGTGGTTATAACAATATCTTATTCTTCTTCTATTGCTTCATAATATCATCGAACACTTCCTTTTGGTGTCTTCAAGGATGACACATGAGAGACGAGATGATATTTAATAGAATCTGCAATGATTCTCTTGGCTCTAGCCTTAGCCTCATCTTCCTTTGGCTCTTAGAAATTCCTTACTGAAATATTGATCTAAGTTAATTTATTCAAGGATCATGGAGTTCCTATACTTCCATACTTGGAAGTTGTCATATTCACCAAGCTTGTAATCAAGATGGTGTGATTAGTCATTTTTAAATGAGAACCTTAAATGTAAATAGAAAAATATTATATCTTACTGATTTGAGGTGTTCATCCTGGTTCCGGAGCTGGCTAATCTAGGGTTTGTTAGAGAAAACATAATTTTAAAAACTTGGAATCTCAAACTTTTGATTGGATATAAATATGGGCCTCTTCAAGGTGAGTTTTCCAATGTACTCCTTTTCTGAAAATAGTGGAGGGAAGCCCCCGGAACAGGAAGACCTAATTTTCCAATTTCTTCTTCAAAAATTCCTGATATTGTTTCTATCGTATCTCTGAAATTAATGCTCCTCTATGTCTAAAAATTCCAACTGATGTAGAATATTATATCCTCATTCCAACACCACAGATTTCAACATAATTGGTTTCACTAATTGGGACTTATGATATTTTCCCTAAGGTGACATATTTCAGAACTGTTTAGCATAACGAACTTGTACATACTATCATGTGTCAATGTTTCACCTTTGGAATATGAAACCTTCACCAAAGAAATTTTAGTCCATTCCCTATCTCTAACATCTTGAGAAATTTCATTTCAACCTTCTAGGCTAGAGATATAGAAATTTTCCCTAGGTTTCTTGTTTAGGGATGAATCCTGGGAGAGGATGGAACCCTGATTTGGAGGAGTCATATCTCTGAGAATATAGCGAATATGAGGCTGAAATTTTTACAAAGGGTACATACAAAATTTATATTAGACCTCTAAAATTTTAGGCTCTTAATCCTTCTCCAATATCGAGATATAGAAAATGCACCAAAATGATTATTTTTAGTATTTTAGAGTTTTCATGCATGAAACCCTAATTTCCATTAGCTTCCATTGCAGTTGTATTTCATCTCCATAGTGAACTTTCTATGATTCATTTTTAATTAGACCCATGGAAATACAAAATATTTATATCTTACCAATTTAAGTTTCTCGAACTGGATTTGGAGTTGATATTTTGTAGTGCTGATTTTTTGGTGCAAGGTCAAATTAGGGTTTGACTTTCTCAAAGTCTTACCGAACCAAAAATTTTGATCTTGGTCTCTAAATTTAAATTTTGAGGAAAAAATCAATCCTATGTTGGGCTCACTAAAAAATTCCTCTTCTGTGAAAAGCCCTAATTTCCCGCAGTAGTGACACATGAAAAACTAAAAATGCTTTGAATCGCATTATGCTTTGACAGAAAGATGTACCCTTCAATGGAGAGTTAACCTAGCCTCCTTTTGCTGATGATATATGGAGAGAGCCCCAAAAAGTAATAAGCCCTATCTTTTGCAACTGCACAATGCCTTCTTCTCAGGTTGGCTCTGATACCATGTTATATTTTTATCATTTAATTAGTATGATCTAGGATCTTATATGAGAGAATAAGATGCACAAAATAATCACAAGAGACAAGAGACATACAGAGTTTTCCTCGGGAAAATCATAAAGGAGAAAACCCTGCAACTTCCTCATAGATAGAATGAGAACCAATAGGAAAAGTAAAACCCAAAAACACAAGTATGATCTCTGATAGTTTTCCTCTCTCTCTCACTTGTGCAAGCTCCTCCTCTCTCACTCATGTGCTACAATTGAATGAGTGTGTGTTTCAAATAGAGAGTTTCACTCTCTATTTATACTATGTTTCCACTTGGAAATTACTCTACAGGGCCGACCTCTCTAGGAGAGTCTAATAACTCTAATACCTCTCAACTTTGGGGAATATTTCCCCGACTTACATCGGAGGGTTAACCTCAATGACTTTACATGAATTTATTATATTAATGACTCTCCCGATTGGAGGAACAAACATTTTCGTTAGGGTACAATGAAATAAAATATATAATAAACAAGTGAATACATTCCAAAGTTACAGATATATCAGCAAAACATGATAAGACTTGGCTACTGCAATTAGCCACATGTACGAAACATAAAGTTTCAGAAATAGATAAATATTGTGAGGTAAACCTGAATGGTTTTCCTACTAGAGTAAACCTGAACATCCTACCCTTAGGATCATATGATGTACTTATCAGCGTGGACTGGTTGGAACAACACCATGTCATGCATGAGTTCTTACACAAGTCAATCTTTTGTATAGATAGACAAGGGAATCAAGTGAATATTCAAGGCATACCTAAGAAATTTTTTGTAAGGTAGATATCTTCTTTACAAGCAAATAAGTTCATTAGAAAAGGATGAAAACTATTTGCAGTGAAAATTCAAGACATATAAGCTGAAAGAGAACAACACATAGAGGAATTTCCAGTTCTTGTAGGATTCAAGGATGTATTTCCCAAGGAAATACCAGGATTACCTCCGAAATGAGACATAGAAGTTTCCATAGAACTAACACCAGGATCAGTTCCAGCTTTGGACACCCCATACCGCATGAGTGAACCAGAGTTGGTGGAACTCAAAATCCAGTTGTAGAAGTTGCTTGAGAAAGGATATATCCAACCAAGTGTGTCCCCTTAGGGAGCACCAATACCTTTCATGAAGAAAAGGGATAGTACGATGCAGATGTGCATCAATTACCATCAGCTTAACAAGATGACTATCAAGAACCAATACCCACTCCCTAGAATCAATGAATTGTTTGATTAAGTAGGAGGATCCAAGATATTTTCAATGATTGACCTACTATCCGTGTACCATCAAGTATGGATTCGGGATGAGGACATTCACAAAACCATTTTTCGTACAAGGTACGACCAATACGATTTTTTAGTAATTACATTTGGGTTGACCAATGCACCCATGAAATTTATGTGTATAATGAATAGTATATTCAGTAAATACCTAGATAAATTTTTGTTGTTCTTTATAGAAAAAATCCTAGTTTAATCTAAGAGTAAAGAGGAGCATGAGGAACGCCTCTGCATAGTTCTACAGGTGTTATGGGAACACCATCTCTATGCCAAGTTTAGTAAATGGGATTTTTAAAAACCATATATACAGTAATTGGGTCACATCATCTCCGAGACAGGGATAGTTGTGGACCTGGAAAATATTAAAGCCATATAAGATCCTTTTTTGAATTAGTCAATTTCTACCGAAAGTTCATTGAGAACTTCTTGAGCATATGTTTTCCCATGAACACTTTACAAAAGAAGGAAAATAAGTTCTTATGGACAACGAAGTGCAAGGAAATTTTTCAAAATATTAAAAATATTTTGATGAACATAGTGATACTACGAATTGTGGATCCCAATGGGGATTTTGTCATTTTCACAGATGAAAGCAAGGTAGGACTTCGAGGAGTCCTCTTACAGAATGATTACATGATCTGTTAGCTGGTCAAAGCTGAGCACCAACATCCCTCAAGGTTGTTGTAGCTATTACCCATTCCAGAATGGAAGTCGGAGGTCATTAGTATGGATTTATCATGAGTCTACCCAAGAGTAATAAACAAAATGATTCTATATTTGTAGTAGTGGAAATTTTTTCAAAAGTAGAACACTTCATTCCAGTGAAGTCGAACTACAAGGAAGTACCCATTGTCAATATCTTCTTAAAGCATATATTTAGATTACATGGGATACCCAAGGCAATCATCTCAGATCGAGATACTAATTTTACTAAGAACTTTTGGAGATCCTTATTCTCTGGATTAGAGACATAGTTGAACTTTAGTACTTCTTACCACCCATAGAGAAATGAGAAGATAGATAGGGTAATCCATATTGTGGAGGAAATCCTTGGGATGTATGTCATGAGAAACCCCAATCTTGCAGATTACCTACATCTTGCAGATTTTGCATATAATAATAGATACTAGACCTCTTCCAAGATGGGTCCCTTTGAGGTACTCTATGGACGGAAGTATAGAACATTGGTTACTTGGGATATCCTGATGGATTGACTCATGTTAGGGCCTAACTTATTAAATGAATTGGAACAATTGGTTACCAAGGTCCAGGTGAATCTTAAAGAAGCACAAGACTGCCAGAAAAGCTATGCGGATAAGAAAAGAAAAGATAAATATTATCAAATAGGTGACCATGTCTACTTGAAAGGAAAAGAAAAACGAATATCATTGAGCTTGGGAAGGTGTGGTAAGCTAGAACATAGATTTTGTGCATCCTTTGAGATACTGGCCAAGATATGGCCAGTGGAATATGAACTAGAGTTACCCACTCAAATCATAGTCCATAATGTTTTCCATGCATCTTTATTAAAGAAATATGTTTATGATACTAAAGATGTGTTGAGGCCTGGAATATCATAGGTAACAACAGTTAGGGATTCTCCCCAATAACGTTCCCAACTAGCCCATTATTTTTTGGTATGGGGAATATATCCAGTTTACGGTCCAGCTACTGTAGGTCAAGTAACAAATTAAATTTTTTTACCAGTTACGTCCCGGTCCACCGTGTATATTTTTAGTTTTGTGTTTTAGTATGATGTGCAAGTTCCTATCTAAAAATGTAGCCTTTGATAGAGATAACAAGGATCATCACAATGTGATGCGCAGGTTCCTACCTCTCGTCTTAACTCTCTCGCATCTAACTCACACACAGCAAGAAAATAAATTTAACTAACTAACCTATGCGTAGGGAGCAAAATTAACAATTGACAATGAGTAATGTATTTGTGCATGTGTATTATGAAAAATTAAAGATATTTGTTATTGATTTTAGAACACGTGAACATTAAGATAAATATTGACAACAAGATAGCTTATTGTTCATGACAACCTCCATTACTCACAGTGGAAATTTCACAGAATAAACTATAAGACATTCATAACATAAGCAGAAATGCAATGAGTTAGAATGATCTCACAGTTAATGGAGATGAGATGAAAAAAAAATAGTTTACATTCAACTAATCTACAGCAAAGCATTTGAAACAGTCCACCAAAATTTCTCCAGCAGAAAAAATTGTAACTCTTTATTGCAAAAGGAAGTAGTTCTTCTTACAATAACTCTCAAAAATTGCATGGGAAAGAAAAGTCCCCTTCTACATCTAACTCTCCTATACTTATACAAAAAGCCAAACATTTGGGCTGCCCCCAAATGAGTTTTGGGATTCCCCAATGTTTCAATCCCAAATTTCATCTCGTAGTGAGTGCTCATGATTTTACAATATATTACATTTAAAAAAAAAATTAGTAGAGCACTTTTATGAAGAGGGCACACTTGCCCATTAATGAACTTTTTCCACACCTGGGACTCTGCTGCTATGCTTTCAAAATATGAGGGTTCAAGAAAACGGATGTTTATCTCATACTTAGCAGTCTGATTCTTAACCACTTCTATTCTTGCTCGACTCAGGCGCAACTGATCTTCAAGTAAGTGGATGCTTACTGCTGCATGAGCTACTGCATTCTTCAGAATTTGTTCATCTAGATCCTTGACCTATTGGATCTCTTGATCGTCTTCTCGATACCCATTCTGTAGTTGTTCTATGAAAAAATCATGTTCTAGTATCACATCCAGTCTTTCATCTGCAATAAACTGGCATTTATTGTATGTGACCAGCATTCTTCTATAGTATTCAGCACATAATCCTTTCATTTTCGTCACTGTATTCTTGAATTCTTCCACAACATTTATTGCAAACTCCAATAAGTCATAATCCTACTTTAAACTATGTCAATCTTTAGCTGGTAGCTTCCCATGGGTTTCCTCATTTGTTTCTATCTACACTATCCTTCCTGCTAAGACCTCCAAAATATCTTGAGATCTGTCTACAAAATATGAACTGGTCTCCAAGATTTATTCTAATCTTCTGTCTATTTGTACAATCTTACACCTTTCTTCCTCAATGTGCATTTGCAGATGGTGGATCTTCCTTATCTAAGTTAGAACATGCTCCTTTAGAGGCTGGACATCCATCTTCTATTCCATAGCATATTTCAGTGATGCTTTCAATGAAGCATTCTCTCCCTCCAAAGCTGCTATCTACAGTTGATATTGTTTCTCTTTCTCTTCAGTGGCAACCTTCTCTGATTCTAACTCAATGACCCTATTTTTCAACTGGACCTTCTCTGCTCCTAGAGTTTCGTAGGACACCTGAAGGTCATTTTTCTTGGTCTTCAGTATTTGATGCTGTATCTGTAGCCTCTGTAGTTATGCTAGGCTGTTCTGAGCATCCTTTTCTATTTTCTCCACTGATGCTTCTAAGGCTATCTTTTTTGCCTACAGAGTTTGGAGTTCTATCTTTGAAGTCCTTACTTCATTATGCATATCCTCAATTTTCCTCTTTAACTTGTCACCTTCATCCCTCTCTTTCTTCAAAGTTTCCTTTAATTGTGCTGCATTCTTCTTCGATTGCTCAAGGTTTGTCATAGGCCTATCTACATTGTCTTCAATGGCTTGGGTTAATGCCGCCCCAGCTATGGCTGTCAGTCGTAGATTTGCATTTGTTCCATACACCATGATTTTCTCAGTTATCATCTTTCCTGATTGTCCTCTGGTTCCCACCTTCTTTTTTGTTCTTTTGACAATCCTTTTCTTTTCCTTGTCATAGAAAATGGTGCTGAAATCAAGTATCTCTTCTCCTTCTTTCTCTGTGAAAGGTATCAAATTCATTCCAAAAAAACAACTTCTTCTTAAGTGCTTCCAGAAGTTGCAGCAAGCTCCTAAGAATCAAGATTATCTTGTCCCTTCCCCTGATATGTATGATCATGTTCTTCGTATGTATCTATCAGGTCAGTAGTCTACTGATCTTTCTTATATCCTGCTAATCTCAGACCCTCACTTTCATCTTGTTTTTTCTTTATCTCTGCTTCTTCTTTTTTCTTTCTCTCCTCCTCTTCCTTTTTTGTTGCTTCCTCTACAACTCTCTTTATTTCTTCTTCTTCATTCTTTACCCAGATTTGTGCCTCTTGTGCTAGCCTTCTAGCATCTTCTTCTCTTTTTCTAGATTCTTCTTGTTCAACTGTCTTCTTTGCGGTTTTTCCTTCTCCACCGACAACGATGATTTTTTGTTTAAATATCTTCTTTAATGCAGTCATATTCTTTGCATTTCTGAATATTTATTCATCCTTGTCCCATAAATTTGTGTATTCTAAATGAACATTTGCCTCCTTACAATGTTCTGCAACCTTATTTTGGGATTCATTCTTGTGGAAGTTCATCCATCAAAATGGAAGTGTTCTAGCTCCTTCATGAATTCTACAGTCAGTTTCACTTTTGAAAATTTATAAGTCCCTAGCTAGAAAGGTATGGCAGGATATGCTGCCTTCTTATGTTCAAACAAGAAGCTTCCAACACCATCAATGTAGACCTACCTGACTGCTTCTTTATGTAACACATAATCAGTGGCATATTTGGGGAGTAGAGAAGGTACCCTAGAGCAACCATACATTCTGATATACATCCCCTTGTCAATAAGATAATAATTTCCATATTCTTCAATAACCTTGAATGCTTCTTCTGACATGCAGTTGCATTCAGTCAGGAAAATTAGGGTGTACAAAGGCATGATGAAGTACTCACATATCTCTTTGTAGTGGCTATAGTATTTGTGTGCCCAAAATAATTTGTATGCAGTGTATACAGGGGTCCTGTTTCTATCCCAATTACACCTCAAGACTAGAAAGGATAGGGTACATAATATACAATCAACTAAGATAGAGCTCATGTAGAACTTTGACTTCTTCTATGATACTCCTCCCAAAGCTGAATATATGCATGCTGAGAGGATATTGGACACTATGTTTTCCCAATTGATTATCCTTCCTTGGGTGGCCACATAGAAAATAATTGGCATCCATCCCAATTTAAAGCTCTTCCCGTGAGCTCTCCCAAAAATCATGTTTAGCATCAATGCTATAAATCTATAAGGGGTCCGGAGAGTGGCTGTATGATATTCGCCTGAGGGACTGGTTCGAAAGTTATTCCTTGGTATCATCATTCTTTTGACAGTTTCAACCAAGTCCAAATTTGTCTCCTTCAACCAGCTTTCAGTTAAGTAAATTTGAGTAAGAGGCAAGTGGTATGCCATTGAGACATAAGCAGGGATGTATGTAGCATATTCCTATTTGGAAGTATTCTCTAGGTTCATCGTAGTTACATCTTCCCTAGGAAGAATCCAACCAATCACCTCTGAGCACGGGAACAACTCAGGTCTCGTGTCCACTTTCATAGGGGAACATTTCTCGATGTTTTCATAAATCGTTAGTTCTTCAAATCATGTATCAGGCACATTTTGATTTGCAATCATCCTATACATCTCACCCCATTTATAGTACGGTTCTACCCCGATGGTGGCTTTTGTATCTTCACATATATATATTCCACCTTGGTGATGATTTCCACCTCTGGTTCTACCTCTGCAACAGGATCCTTCTTCTTTTGTCTTTTAGACATATCTCCTTTGCAATAGTTATCCTGTCATAAATGAAGCAGGCTCTTAGACCATTTGAGCTTTAGTTAGTGTTTTAAGAATGAATAAAACCTGTATCAAACTTTTTACCTCTTTCATATGCATTTTCACAAATAAACTATTAATGCATAAAAGAAAATGACAGGCCAAAAGGAACTTCTGCAAGTTGGGTCTAAGAATTTTCTAAGTTCGTCTACAACTAAAACATAACCTTGATAGACAATGCATTGTTTAAACCGAAATGCATTCTAACTCTTTGCATAACATGAACCACCGAATCAATAAGTCTAATCATCGAATGTGAGGCCCTATCTAGTGATTGAAAATGCGGAAATCCCCAACTTGTCCAAAAATCAAAAACCTTCCAGCGTTCCATAAAATAGGGTAAACACATACGATGAAATGAAAATCGAAAACTCCCCCCTCAGGATGGCCATAAGCAACCCCAAAAAATTCGGTGTAGATAGCATAATGCTTGTCTGCACCAACTACCTAATCCTTCAGACAAGTATGAAAAAACCATAATGGCTCAAAAAACTCAGGCTCACAAAACTCCTACTGTCAAGCAAACATCAAACAACCTACCATGAGGTTAAAAAATTCTTTCTAATGGACAATCATCCCAAACTACAGGAAAACCTAACCAGGGCAGATTGTGGGTTCTCAAACAACGAATAAAAATAAAAAATAAAGGGACAAAGGTTGGCCTACCTAGGAAAATGCGATGCAGTTGGCAGGATGACCCAAGAACCTCCACGATAGCAAGCCAATCGAACAGAAATCAGACAGCTGGGCATGGTGGTATGCCTTAATTGGACAAGGACGGAGCAGACACGATTTTTTCCTTAAGGATAGGAATAAAATAATACCACCACTATATATAAACCATGGAAAAATATAACGGTGGGAAAAAACCTTCACCGGTGGGAAAACTACTAAGCATTAGGCGGAAAAACTCTTTATCAGTGAATAGAACAACTATATGTTGAACGATTAGTTTATTGAGCAGCCGCAACAGTGGAATTCATATTGACTACAAATTCCATGATCAAATAAAACATTGGGGATCAAAAGCTCTAAGGTGTATGCGACGGTGGATTCCACATCTATCGGCAAGCGAGACCTCTAAACATTGGGCCTATAGATCACTGTGCAGCCGCAATGATGGAAAGTAGACAGACAACGGGTTCCATGATAACAAAAGTCATTGATGATCGGAAACTCTAAGGACTATGTATTCATGACCAAAACCTCAATGCTGTCGCCGTGTCGGCAACACAAAGGACTAGCCCTCCGATCAATAGTCAAACACCATTTCGATAGCGAAAAGAAAAGAAAACAATGAAAGAAAAAAGTTTAAGCAATAAAACCACAGAATCGGCAAGGATAAAAACCGTCTATCGAGATTTTTGCTATATGCCCTCCGAAATGGTGGCTACATAGAGAACTACTGCCTAGAACATGATAAAACAAAAATCCTGATAGTCAAAAGTTCTTGAAAAACAGAAACAAAGGTAAAAAATCGTATTGGCAAAAAACAGGACTGTCCATACAGACATCCATTGTTTACCTTCCGAAACGGCAGATGCATAGAGAACTAATTCCCCGATATTGTTCAACCATCTTCTGATAGAGATAAAGGAAATCATCAAAACTTTAAGTTCCATAGTCAAAAGCATTAGCTAGACAAAAGGCATTTTTAGATCATTCACTTCCAAAATGAAGGAAAGCAGTTGATCTCAATTCAACCTCAAAAATCCAAATTTGTAGCAGAGGAAAAAACAGAGTTCAGGAATCCAAACAATCCCAGGAAAAATAAAATTAAAAAGGAGGGTCCAAAATTTTTCTTAGAAATTTGGGAAAAAAGGTTGCAGCTACAACAATTGGCGACTACCTGGTGAACACAGATCTCTGGACAACTTCTTTATTTAAGCAACAGACTATTTTGACAATAAATACCAACATGCTAAATTCTTCTAGATGTCTGGATTTCCCAAATGACAAATGTATGTACTTTAATCATTGATGATAGTCCAATCTAGGGATAATGGGAACCAAGATTTAAAGTCTAGATAACTCTTTTGAGGCCAGGAATATGAATTTCATTTTTTACCTCTGTCTTCGGGTAACTCCTAGCTTGGACACCACAGGAACATAACATATGGTAAACAAAAATATTCGTTTGTTCCTCATTCCCATACCATTTTTCACTTTTGTGCTTTTGGACCTTTTTGTCCTTTCTGAGTCCTCCTTCATGCCTTCTTTCTGAATTTTATTCAGGCTCCTCTATCCATAGTGTCCTTTTGTGTGAGAGATGTATTTAATTTTCAGCTCACGGACGGAGAAGAACTTTGGCAATCTTGTACTAATATTGTTTAGTACTTTGTTTTGATACATATTTCTTTCGTAGGATTTTTGGACTCGTATTTTCCTTTTGGCTTTCAATTCTTGGCATGGGATATTTTAAAAAAATTATATTGTTTTACCCTGCTTCCTTTCCATGGGTCTTTGCTGTCACCCCCTCAGACATTTCAAATGTGAGATTGATGGAGCCTCAAAATAGTATTCCAGACCTTTTGACCTTAAGTTATTTTACAAGGATTAATTAGGACTTCAATGTGTTCATAGCCATTTAGAAAAAATACTAAACTAGAAGAAGTTCTTTCAAATAAATCAATAGTGCATAGTCTCATAATCAAAGATTTTTAGTTTGTCCAGAATTCTGATGAACTCCATGCAACCAAAAGTTGTGCTTTTCTCCTTTTTATTGAAATCAACCAAAATTTAACTAAAAACAAATGAAATAAAATAAATAAAAAACAAACAACCAAATAAATTTATTTATGTACAAGAAAACCAAGAAATAAGCAACAGGAAAAATAAGGTTTGAGAACTAAACCATTAACTGGTAAGTTCTCCTCCCACCCCTGTAGATCTTGTAACTTGTAAGTTGAGGGGCCAAGCTTGGCTGCAATCAGAAAAGGGCCTACCCATAACTGTTGAAACTTAGTGTGCTTCCCCTTTTCATCATGTGAATGATCCCACTTAAGAACTAGATCTCCTACTTCAAATTCCTTGTATCCATCTTTATGCTTATCAAAATACAATTTCACTACTTCTTGATGCTGCTTAAATCATTCTATGGATTTGGACCTAGACTCTTCTGCCTTCACAAGATTATAGATTCTATTCTGTAGGATTTCATTATCAATACCTCTAGACTCCTTAGCTAACCTAGAAAAAGGAAACATAATGTTGGGAGGGAGAATAGCTTCTTTTCTGTAGATGAGGGTGTATGGTGACACACCTAAGGAATTATTTGGTGTGACCCTATCATCTGAAAGAGAATTAGGTAATGCTAAGTGCCAACTTCTCTGGTTTTCTATCACAGTTTTCTTTGGATCCTAATCAGATTCTTATTTGTAGATTCTGCCAAACCATTTCCCTGTGGGTAATAGTTTGTAGAATAATTCAACTTGATTCCTCTTTCATTCACAAATGCAGTTAATCTAATAGAAGAAAAATAAGCAGCATTATAAAAAACCAGGAAAATTGGTACCCCAAACCTGGTCACAATGTGATCTTGCAAGAAATCCATGACTGCATGTTCGTTAACAGAATGGCCTCAACCCATCTGGTAAAGTAGTCAGTTGCCGTCAAAATGTATTTGTGATGCAAGGAATAACTTGGTTTTATTTCTCCAATGATATCAATCCCCCATTGTTCCAATGGTTTTGTTATCACCATTGGTTTTAGAGGCCGTACTGCTTTGGCTTGTCTTCCAACACACCTTTGGAAAATATCACAGTTTCTAACATGAGCATGAGCATCTTTAAATAGTGTGGGACAGTAATACCCGGCTATAAGAATCTTATGAGCTGTCGTATCTCCAGAAAAATGACCTCCTGCAGGCCCGTCATGTAATTCTGTTATGACTTTCTTTGCATATTCTTGCTCTAAGCACCTGAGAAGAACTCCATCATAATTATTTCTAAATAATACTCCATCAATGATGTGATATGAAGCTGATTTAAGGTGTAATGATCTTTGTTGTTTGGAATTCCAATGTTCTGGAAAATATACTTCCTGAAGGTAATGAACAAGGTCTCGGTACCATGAATATAGAGCTGTGAATAAAGGACATACATCTACCATATGTAACTCAGCTTCATTTTCCCAATCATTTTCTTCATTGTCTTTACCTTCAGCCATTAGTGTGCACAGTCCTTGCCCTTTAACTATGGATGCTGGCTTGAATTCAAGGTCATATTCTTGTAAAGTTGTTACCCAGTTGCCTCTTCTTTCTCCTAATCCTTTTTGTACGAAAAGAGATCTCACAGTTGGGTGTGGAACTATTACCTTAGTACGGTTCTTAAGTATGTATGGCTTGAATTGTTTTACTGCTTTGAAAACTGCATAAGCTTGTTTATTGATAGTTGGGTAATTCAATTCATCTCCCTCCAGACTAGTTCTCATAAATGATATGGGGTACTCATTTCCCCCATCTTCCTTCTATGTAAGCACCGTTGCCAATGAATCATCAGATGTGAAAGTGTACAAAATAAAATATTTTTCAAAATTTGGACTTTCGAGAGATGGTGCATGAGAAATAGATGTCTTTATCTTACTGAATGCATTCTTCTCCACATCAGTCCACTTGAATTGTACACTTTGTTTCACCATTTGCTGCAAAGGTTTAACAATTTGAGCAAAATCTGGTACAAACCTTCACACAAAATTAATTGTCCCCATGAATGATTGCATACATTTTTTGTTATGGGGTAAAGGGATCTATTCTATGGCCTTAATCCTTTCTGGGTCTATGGAGATCCCATTTTTAGAAACAACGTGACCGAGTATCTTTCCTTCTATAATTGCAAACACACATTTTTTAGGATTCAGTGAGATCCCATATTTTCGACAACGTTCGAAAATTTGTTTGAGATGGAATGCATGTTCTTCTCTCTTCTTTGAAAATATTATGATATCATTAAGATATACCACAACACTATGGCCAATAAAACTTCTGAAACCTATATCCATGGCCCTCTGGAAAGTAGCTCCAGCAATGATGAGTCCAAAGGGCATCCTTCTGTAAGAAAAATTTCCCCTTTTTGTTCTGAATGTAGTCATAAGTCTGTCTTCTTCAGCTACTAATACTTGATTATAGCCAAAGAATCCATCTAATAATGAAAATAACTTAGAACCTGAAACCATCTGTAATATTTGTTCCATGGGTGGAACTAGATAGTTATCTTTATCTGAAGCATGATTTAGGTTTCTGAAATCTACACAAAGCCTGATTTCTCTAGATTTCTTTCTTATTGGCACCAAATTTGAAACCCATTCCGAATGTCTAACTTTGAATATAATTTTAGCATCCAATAACATTTTTACTTCACTCTGAATCAAAGGTTCCAGCTTTGGATGCATCTTCTTCAAAGGCCGTTGATAAGGCTTGAGTCTAGATCTAATAGGGATGACATGTTGTATAATATTTGTGTCATATGTTTTAAGTTCTTCATATGTCCAGACAAACACATCTTTGTACTATTTGAACAAACTAATGAACTTATTCCTTTCATCCGGAGAACAACACTTTCCCAAATTTACATATCTGGGTTCAACTTCAGTCCCCAAATTTATTAGCTCAAATTGCAAGGATGAGCTATGAGTCTTGACATTTGTTGGCCTTCTGAATTTGTTGTCTAGATCAAACATTCGCTCTAAGGTCCTGAGTCCTTTAGGAATAAAGTTGTCGAATTTTAATTCAACTTGCCATTCTTCATCAGTGATTACCGCTCCTTTGAAAGTCTCATCATTCATCAAACATTCAAGAATTTGTTGATCACCATCAAAAACCCATAGATTGGTGATCATGTCTAGAACCGAAGGCCTGAAAAGTAATTCAATAGAACATCTGTTATTTGAAGGTACAAGCCTTGCAGTTGAGGTAGCTAATAAGTCAGCTACTGCATTCTTTAGTCAAGGAATGGATACAATACTAAAAGCATAAAAATTTGTCAGCAAATCCCACACTTCATTCTAGTAAGCTTTTAAATGAGATGAAATGAAATGTATCTGATTTCGAATTTGATTTACAACTATTTCAGAATCCCCATACACTTTCATATTTTTTACTTTTAATTCAATTGCTTTTTTAAGTCCATGAACTAGTGCTTCATATTCGGCTGTGTTATTCAGCCATTCAAACTCTAATATACAAGAAAGAAAATGTTTATTTTTCTTTGGATCAATCAGGACACAGCCAGCTCATGATCCTTCCAATGTTTTAGATCCATCAAAATAAAGGGCCCCAAAACTATCTACTTCTACTATACTTGAATAAAAAACTACATTTGAAACTAAGTCTACTATTTTACAGTCAAATTCATCAACCCATGAAAATCGAAGGAGATCGAGACGGGTGTCTGGTGTACCACTGGCTTCTTCCGCTTGGTAATTTCCCGGTTCTAGTTCAATGAAGTAATTTACCAACATAGAATTCACTGGTTCATTTTTTCCCTCCAGTTGAGTAACATTGTGCTTCATTTGAGGTTCTCTTAATATTTTTATCTGATTGGAAATTCCATTATGAGGCAACCACAGATGTGACCAATCTGATGCAAAATATCCATTTAGACTTGCTAAGGAGTCTCGACTCAAAACAAGTCCATAAGAATTTGGAATGTCTGCAACTATAATATCAATGTACTGACATACTTTCTCATTTGCAGATAAGCGAATTAGGACATCTTCCATTTCCCCGATTACTTTCACAGCTGTCCTGTCTAATTGAATAACCTACCAAGTGGATGGTTTAGGATGTCCATTAATTCTCTTGCAGACTGAAAGTGGCATAACATTGATTGATTCCCCCAAGTCTACTAAACAGTTGTGTACATTATAGTTGAAAATCTCAAAGGTTAGGAGAAATGGTGGGGTTTTAAACTTAGACTTACCTCCCACACTTGTTTCACCAATTTCTTCTACAGGTTGGTTGTTAGTGGGAATCTCTTCTTCTGGTACTTCAAGTGCTTCTAACAATTTTTCTTTCTGCTGAGGTAAATTGCACATTTCGAATAATGAGATATTTTCCTTAGCCTTTTTTATGTCTTCCACAATATCATACCCCATTTCAGGTGTTTTGAGATTCTTCTTGACATTATCAAACTTGTCGTCAATATGATTAATAGGCATGTTAATTCTCTTAGGATCTTGACTTGTAATGGTAAACTCAGGTATCTTATCAGTTGTATTGTTCTTCTTTTTTATATTTTCTTGAAGTTTCTTGATCTTCGAAAGTATTGACTTGTCTTCTTTTCCCAAATCCTAACTTCTTGTTGTCACATTGGTTTATGATGTTTCCTCATGTTTCAGAGAACCTTCTTCTAATGTATCAAACATTGAGACACAATCCCATAACACTAAAGCATCTTCCTCTTGTTTTTCTGTGGATTGATCATCCTTTTCTTCCTCATTATCAGTTTCTGTTAGTTTGGAGTCCAATAACTGATTCATTACCAATGTCATAGAATTTATCCATTGGGGCAATTTTTCTCAGAATGAGGCTGCTGATGAAAAGTGCAAAAATTATCCATACCTACCTTAGTTAAATTCATTGATGCAGGACTGTGTGGAGGAGGTTTATGTTGATAGTTATCCTCCCTCCTTTTATAGTAAGGATTATATGCTTTATGAGCTTATTTTTCTTTTTCCAAATCTTTTACTCAATTGGATAGCTTCTACATCATCTTCACCATCCCTTCAAAATCCTGTGATCACTCATCCTTAGGCTTAGTCAGTAGTAAAGGTTTCTTACCAAAATATTTTTCTTTCGACTACACAGGATAATCTTCTATGCTCTCCTTCTCAGCCTCTACCCTCTCAGCTTCTTCATAAGTTTTTGATAATGTATGCTTGACTGACATCTTGGAAAACATGGCCAAGTCAGGCCCTAGAGCTGAAGTATAGTATTCAATTAGCACTTTATCAGATGGTTTATCAGTTGCAGAATTGTTTTTAGATAAGTAGCAAATCTTTGAGTGAAATTATGAAATTTTTATTTTCTTTCTTTCTTTAAAGTGCTTAACCCTTTCATTAACGCTGCATGAGATTTCTGGACTGCATATTTACTTCTAAATATTCTTTCAAATGTGTCCCAGTCTGTGATTGAATTTGCAGGCAGAGCAAAATACCATGAGGCTACTGCTCCTTTCAACGTATGTGGAAACAATATGCAAACTACATCTTCATGTTCTCCAGCCCATAGTCCTTCTATAGCCAAGTAAAACATTTTCAAATGATCATCTACGAAAAATTTTTCACTTGGGTCAAACTTAGGCAACATTTTCTCAAAAGCTTGAGGAAAATCATGCAAAGGAGGTGCCAGGTTTAAAGGTGACCTAGCCTTCCAAGTAGATGGTGGGTTTGGGGTGTTTTCATTTACATGAGCCATGATTTTGAGTGGAGAATGAGGTGGTGACTGAATAGGGGTGTGAATAGGAAAACAGTAAGGTGTATCTACGTCCAACTGATTCATAGGATGGACAACTTCTTGTATTGATGATTCTACTAGTTCTTCAAGGTCTTGCACCAACACTGAATATTCTAACTGAGGGCGATCTTTTTTCCGATATTCTCTTTTGAGGGAAGCAACACTGGATTCCCTCCTTATAGCGCCAAAAACTGTTGAGGCCTGGAAAATAACAGGTAACAACAATTAGGTATTCTCCTGAATAGCGTTCCCAACTAGCCCATTATTGTTTGGTATGGGGAATCCGTCCGGTTTACGGTCCGAGTACCATAGGTCAAGTAACAAATTAAAAGGTTTTACTGGTTACAACCCAGTCCACCGTGTATATTTTTAGTTTTGTGTTTAAGTATGATGTGCAAGTGCCTATCTAAAAATGCATATTGATAGAGATAACGAGGAGCGTCACAATGTGATGCACAAGTTCTTACCTTTCATCTTAACTCTCTCGCATCTAAATCACACACAACAAGAAAATAAATTTAACTAACTAACCTATCCGTAGGGAGCAGAATTAACAGTTGACAATGAGTAATGTATTTTTTCACATGTATTATGAACAATTACATATAGTTGTTATTGATTTCAGAACACATGAACATTAAGATAAATATTGACAACAAGATAGCTTATTGTTTATGACAACCTTCATTACTAAGAGTGGAAATTTCACAGAATAAACTATAAGACATTCATAACATAAGAAGAAATGCAATGAGTTAGAATGATCTCATAGTTAATGGACATGTGATAAAAACAAAATAGTTCACATTCAACTGATCCACAACAAAGCATTTGAAACAGTCCACCAAACTTTATCCAGCAGAAAAACTTGTAACTCTTTATTGAAAAAGGAAGTAGTTCTTCGTACAATAACTCTCAAAAATTGCATGGGAAAGAAAAGTCTGCTTCTAGATCTAACTCTCCTATACTTATACAAAAGGAAAAACATTTGGGCTTCCCCCAAACACTAGTATAAAATGAGAAATTAATAACTAAAAAAATGACTAAAATCAGGCTATAAACGACTATTTTTGAGTCGGTGACTAATAGTAGCAAATTACCACTATCTTATAGCTAGTCATATTTCACTAGTCATTAATAGCTTGACTTAGTAGTCATTGATTTAGTCATTGATAGACAATGATTTAGTCATTGTTTTAGTCATTGATAGTTAATGATTTAGTCATTCATTTAGTCACAGATTTAGCCATTGATTTAGTCACTGAGTTAGTCATTGATTTAGTATCTGATTTAATCATTGATTGCAACCATTAATGACCAAATATATGACTAAATAAACTACTAGATGTTAACATATTAATGACTAAGCTAAATACGACTAAGATACGGGAAACTAACTACTAATAGTCGTATATATATGAATTTAGTCGTTTTTGTAGTCACAAATTTATGATAGGGCACGTAGGAATCGAACCACCAACCTCCTACCTATAATTAGGCAGGCGCTCTACCATTGAGCTAGAACCCTTTAAGAAGTTGTTATTGCTTGACAATGATGATATTCAAACAAATTTATGATAGATATCAATCTACAAACTACATAATTATTACTATTACAACTTACCAGTAACTAGTATTTATGAAAGTAGTCATTTACGCAGTGGAGAATTGTAAATAAGAAGAAGTTGCATTGGATGATTTCGTAAATATCGATGTTTCGATCCCTACTATGGGATCATCATTAGGAGACAACTGAAGCATGAGGTAAAAGACCAAGAAGCCCGTCAGTATTTATAGTTAGTGTGAAGCATAATACGCTCTAGGTTTTTAAGTCGGTTTTAAGTTTTAAATTTTTTAAATTATTTTATTTTTAATTTTTAGAAATCATTATTATGAAAATATTATAATAAGGTTTAAATATCTAAATTCAGGCGCTTTGGGAACTTCTCCAAAATCCCTCCAGACACATCATTAGCATCATTGAATTTAGGAATTTGCGTAGTGCATCTTTGCATTCTCTTATGCCTGGGGGGTCAACAGATTTTATAGACATTATCAAATAAGCATAAAATTTCAATCATTTGAGTAAAACTAGGCCATCTGAGTAAAACTAGGCCACTGTCAAAGCATATCAAGAGAAAAACAGACTCTTCTTGTACTATAATGAAATATGAAGCCAATTATGCAAACATGCTTGAAATTTTTTAAGATTTAGACAGTTAAACTTAAACCTGTCTGCAACACAAGATCAATTCATGCATGGCCATTAAAATGTAAAAGCAGATAGGAAAATTCAAAACTCACATAAAAATGATGAATTCAAAATGTATCTCTTACTTGTATTCAAAATATAAAGTTTTTAATCCCTTGAATCTTGTAGCATTTACAATTAAAATCACAAATTATAATAGGTCAACGACGATTCTATCAATTGTTACAAAGCAGTTCTCCAGATTTCTACATGTCAGAAAATTATGACAAACAAACAGACCATGTACTTCAGCTTAATAGCAGTGCAAGTTTAAATTTTTTAGAGTCATCCACACTGACATTTTAGTTCAAAGGAATCACTACCAATGGTCAATTGAAGGATTGCTCATGGAAAAGGTCATCCAAGTAGGTCTAGTGGTGCCATATTTCTCTTGGGGGATGGTGGCAACTTGCCATGCCAATATTGTGGCTCGTAGTGCTTGGATCGATAATATACAACCTAGCTTGGCATCTGGTTTCCACCCCAAGCCATTGTTGGTCTCCCTGCATTGAATGGTAGCTAGAGTTTAGTTGGTTAGTTACTTGTTTCAATATTTTTATGTAGCCCTGCGAGAGTGTGCCCCTTCACAATCTATCAGCAATCTATGGGCATAATCTAGATTAGGTATTTGCTTAAGCTTGCACTTGTTGATGTTTACTTTTTGCAACACGCCATTTTCATAAAATGGTCTTTTAATAGGATTCAAAGGAAGCATTTTTCAAAAACAAAATAAATTCAGCACATCAACAAAGTAGAAATGATGGATGACACACCCAAAGAACCAAAACTTGACGAGGAAGTGCGGTTGACTACAGCATGGTTTGATTCCCACCTTTGGAAATAGCGGCAGACATGCATGTAGAAAGGGGGTGCCAATTAGACCTGGAAGGAGGGAGATCAGTAAAGGAGAAGAAACCATAGCATTAGGAGAATATCACCTTAGGCCTAAAGCAGTTTACACTCGAATCATAGCACCAACAGACAGTCGTATCTAGCCTTCAAACACAGAAATATGGCCAACATATGGATACAACCATATTTGGCTATATACATGGAAAATACATTCAATGTACCCCTGGCCATACTTTAGATGTATCTTGACCACATTGATCATATTCAATTGTATTTTGGCAGTATCATATCTTATTTTGGTTGTATTTATCGTATTTCAGTCATATTTTGGCCATATTTTGGAATACTCTTGTATCTCTGCCATATTTGTTTTATTCAAGTACATAATTTTTCCATATCATATCAGATACCATTGGTATACAATAACTATGTTTCAATAACATAAACATGAGGCCTTAAAGAAAGGAAGAAAGACTATGGGCAGAAGAATAATACTAGAGCATATACCTTGTCGACTGAGACCAACTATAAACACTGGACTCAATCTTCTTGCAGCCTGAGAAACCTAATACACATGCATGCAAAGAATATCTTGGAATATAACAAGAAAAAAGATTAATATCTTGGAATATAACAAGAACAAAGATTAATATATTGGAATATAGGGGTCTCGAATCTCAATTTCCCAACATAAAAAGGATTCCTTAAGATTAATATTATCAACAAGAAACCAGACATTTTATTTATTACGAAACATAGTTACCCAATGACAAGATGGAAAACTTGGTTAATCAAGTCTGGAGAAGCTGCAAATGTGTGCAAAAGCTCAAACAGGAAGTGCCCAAGTTTTTCAACACCTTGGAATACAAAGACAGTAAAATCTAAAGCAGGAGCAGGAAACAGGTGGTAGATCTCAATCTGGATTCACAGTGCCTTGTCATCTTTTGAAGTGGTAACTTACATTTATGCCCCAAATTATATGACCAGTAAGATAGAAATTTGGTCACTCAATGACATAAAATAAAATTTCTGTTTCAATTTCAATTTGTAGTTTTTAGGTGATGGTCCAACTGTGATTGGGTTGCACAGGGACATTTTAATTCCATTACGAGATTATCTAAAAAGAAAGAAGAATGGATCAGTCTTAAAAAAAAAAATTGTGATTTTATCAATGACACATTGACAACTAACAGAAATTCCCTGATGGAAGGGTGTTTTAGTTGAAAGTAATGGACAAAGAGGTTCCAAATTCCAATATTATTGCAAAGAGATTAGATAGATTCCTAGTCAGTACTTCCATGATTCATCCTGATCTAAGAATCAAGTTCTGACCATTGGTTGTCCTGTTCTCTATTGAGAAGATTTGGAAACATTCCATTCAAATTTGGAAAAATGTGGTCAACATGCTCTTAGCTATCTGACAATTATTGATCAACAATGGAAAGAGGGAAACTACTTCTATGGCACAAGGATGTACGTCCCTCAAAGGAAACTAATGTTTCTAAAGAAGAATCTTGAACAGTGGAATAGGGAAGCATGTGGAATATCTTCCATCAAAGTGAGCTACATGAAGCACAAATGGCATACATATATCTAAAACAAAATCCAAGAAGGCCTTCCAGATGAGTTATCCACCCAGGGAAGTAACCTGGTGAGTAAAATTTACACAACCCACAAGAGCTCAAAGAGATTAGAAAAAAAAAAGAACTTACAGTTAAATGGCCCAAGAGAGTGAAAGGAACACCATATTTTTTTATCTTTTCCCCAAGGAAAATCTCACATGATAGTCCTCCTGCTTCCCTAAAATATCCAAACGAAGGGCAGCTCAGCCAGCAACCACAATAGCTCCTGGAAACCCAGCAGGACTATGTGGGACTCGAACTTCAGCCAGACTAGAATCAGAGACCTCATGGTTAACTCCACCTTGAAACAACCCATTCAAACCAATTGAGCTAACCCACTGCACCGATAGAAGACCATATATGCTTAGAATACCACAATTAAAAATTAAGAACTTCAACAGAATATCAAAAATCAAAGTAGGATGGGTTAGTAACAGAGGACAGGGGTATTTGCATCTTCCATCAGGGACTATTTTCAGAATATGGTCCTAGAACCCCAGTTCAACCGAAAAAAGGCAATTCAAAAGGTTGGATACACTTTCCCATGGTTGGTTTCAAAGCAATGGGACAATTAGCTTGTTAAAGTGAGTTATGATGTATGAAGGCTCCATGACCCACCAGTTCTGCATATTTTATCAGGATTGTTGGCAAATAATCAAGGAGGATGTATGGAGAGCAATGGAGAAACGCAGGAGGCCCAAATCTATTTTGAAATTTCTAAGCACCACTCATATAGCCCTCATCCCTAGAAAAGAAATTTGTTTTCTCTAGGAGAGTATAGGACAAACTCACTATTCAATACTTCTCATGAGATAGATAGTCATCAATAGACTTCAAAAGGTTCTTGGATGATTTAATTTCCAAAGAACAAAGTGGTTTTGTTGTAGGGAGAATGGCCATAGATGAAATTATTGCTACTCAGGAAACGATTGAATTGAAGAAATCTTCTCAAAAGCCAAGCTAATAAATTTATGTCAAAGGCATATGATCATATCAATTCAGACTTCATTATCAAAATGCTTTGCATCTCCCAAGATTGGAGGAGTTGGGTGAGAGTTGAATTTTCTCTATCTCAGACTCTTATATTGTATTTTCAATTTTCATTAACTACTCTAAATATGCTATGAATTGGCCCTTTTCTGGTTGCTCAAAATAAGGGCTTAGGGGAGGGGAAATCAGCATTTTGGGCCTGAAATCCAGCAGGAACCATTTGGATTGGTTGAATTGTAGATATCACATGTTAACATTACACAATCTAGTTGCAGTATATTTGAGGGTGTTGAATCCATTTCTGCATTAAAAATGGCAATTCCATCAATCGAAAATTACGTTTTCAGCAAAGATTGCATTGCCCGATTCTAGTGATGAAAAACTGGAAAAGGTCAAAAACATAGGATATTTAGCCACCTTTTGATTAATCATTAATGGTTCTCCTTCACTCCTGTTTGTCCCAAATAGAGGAACTAGAAGAACAAGGCAAGGAGCTTCTCTGTCTCCCTATCTTTTCATCCTTACGGCAGAGGCCCAGAGAGATGGATCAATAAAAGTCAAAAGATAATAGCAAATAAGGTGTCCATATTGCAGAAGGAAAGGATCAGATCTCATCTGCAATTATTGACGACACACTATTGGTAGGTGAATCCACAATTCCTGAAGACTGAAGAATGAAGCAGCTCTTACAAATCAGATGCTTCTGGAGGTAAATCAAAATTCTTCTTCAATACAACCATCAGGATTCAAGTACATATAAGCACGGTACTCCACTTCAACAAGACCTCCCATCCTTCAATTACAATATAGTTTGGGTTACCTTTATCCAAAGAACCCTTCATGTGTCTGAAGTGGGAAGAATTCATCCCCAAAATCCAAGCAAGATTGGAGAAATGGACCTTTAAAAACTTTCCGTAGGGGGGTATGCAATCTTCAAATCAATTCCTTTAAAAGCTGGACCCTTAAGAACTGGAACTTTAAAAAATTTCCGTAGGGGGGTATGCACCTTTATAAATGTAGTCTTCAAATCAATTCCTGTGCATGTCTTTTCATTGTTCAAGGCTCCTGTTAGAGTTATCAAGGAATTGGCGCATAATCAAAAAAATGCTTTGTTTAATGGTGCTGGACAAAGTAAAAATGGACCTTAGTAGCATGGAATGAAGTCTGTGATCGTAAGACTAAAGGGAAATTGGTATTGGAAATTGAAACTTACTAATATTGAATGGAAATATGCACAGAATATTACTGACAGGGACTTAACAAGAGTCAACGACTTTCTAGAAGGGTCCTCCAACAAATTTCTTTTGGGAGTATGCATGGACCCAATCGCAACCTTTAGATAGATAATTTTTTTCAGCATCCCTGGTGATCTTTCAAAGCATTGAAACCCAGTATATACCCTAATACATCACAACATCCCTGATGATATTTCAAAGCACTGAAACCCAATATATATCCCTAATACACCTCAGCCAGCCAACAGACAGGTTCTGCCAAATGGGCCCCAAGTCCAACAGACCCCTATTGAATAGACGAAGGAAAGAACCTTTTCAACATTAAGGATGGATTGAGGTGACTGAATACCAAGAAAATGAAAGGATCCCACAACAGGGCCTGCAAATATAAAACAAATGGACAAGATAAGGCCATGAGAGAATCGACGAAACCAAATTGCATTCTTCGATGATGAAAACAAGCTGAGATGGAGATGGGACAGTACACAAAAGTTCACAGTCAAACAAGGTTATACCTTCCACCTTCAGGACTTGCCAATCTGGATAGAGAAACAACACTTGGAACAAGATCTGTAAGAGGGATTTGTGGCCTGAGCTGGTTTCCTTTCCATGGTTTGAAGTTCAAAAGAAACATAAGATAATCTACAAAGGTGTGGTTTTGTTGGCCTTATATATGCCCTAACTGTAAGAAAAACAAAGAAACAACAAATCATTTATTGGTGAACTGTAAACTAACTTTTACTTGCTGGAATGATCATGAATTTATGATACAAAGTCGAAAGGAAAGTCAAGATCTCTAACCAAATTTATAAGGAATTGGCCTTAAAGAGAGATGCCAGTCAGGAATTATAAATAAAATTTGGGGTATAGAACCCTTCTTCATTGTTCAGAATGTCTGGAAGGAAAAGAATAATGGAATTTTTAGAAACAAAAAGCAATATGCAATTCAGGTATTAAACAGAATGAAAAGGAATACACGAGAAACAATCAAATATATGAGAGGAATAAGGATTGCTCTTCCCTGGTAGGGAGAAATGGAATTTCCAGACTTGGACATGGGAAATGAAGAGATGTTTATCTTCAAGAGGAAGCAAAAACCAAAAAGTTCAGCAATGCCAGATGGCAGAAACTGTGAAAATTACAGCTCACCAGATTACGGTTACACTTTTAATCCTTTACTTTAAAGTTTAAATTAACCCAGAAAAGATAAATGCAACACACTGATAAGCAACCAATACAAAGAAAGGAAAACACAAGATGTACCCTGGAAACCCCAATGGAGAAAACCAACCAGCAGTTTTGTCTTTTATTGCATATTTGTTAATCATCACTTACAAAGACAGAATTCTGTATATGACTCACCGGATCTCAGACTCTTGACTCTCACCATGCCTAAACCCTCAGCAGAAAAGACAAACACCAACAGAAGATATGACTCACTTCTGTCCTTCACAAGAGATATAACTCCTTCTTGTCACTCAAGAGATATGACTCACTTTTGACCAATATGCAAGAGATATGAATCACTCTTGTCCACTGTGTTTAATACAACTCTCAATAGACTCTTATACAACATCACTTTATGTCAATACCATGGGTCACAACAAGATTATGGATATGACTCAACGGATCTCAGACTCTTGACTCTCACTGTGCCCAAACCCTCAGCAGAAAAGACAAACCCCAACAAAAGAGATGACTCACTTCTGTCACTCACAAGAGATATAAATCCCTCTTGTCACTCAAGAGGTATGACTAACTCTTGTCACTCAAGAGGTATCAATTGCAGACAAGACAATTAAGGATTGTCCCTTCCAAATACTCTCTCATCCCAAGCCTTTTCAATATTTTATGTGGCAGCAATATGCGGCTGTCAAAGGGACTGGGCATATTGTTTGGCCATTCAATCCTTGCTCTTTTTTGGGTTGAAGCTATTGGCACCAAGGTGGTTTTCTCTCTATGTTAGTTTTTCAACATTTAAGCTAGCATTATAACAAGATCTTTTCATTGAGAGAATAACAAGCACAAAAATCACATAAGCACATCACAAGAGACAAGAGACACAAATATTTTTAGGAGGGGAAACCATAAATGGAGAAAACCCCTCAACTTCCTCTAAGATAGTATCA
>LPNX010662518.1:0-29105 GCA_001517045.1 Pseudotsuga menziesii
GACCAAAATCCAAGACCAAGTGGGAAGATCCCCACAAAAGAGCAAGGCCAAAATCGGCCAAGACCAAGTGGGAAGATCCCCACAAAAGAGAAACCCCAAAATTCAAGACCAAGTGGGAAGATCCCCACAAACGAGCGACGCCAAAATCAGCCAAAACCAAGTGGGAAGATCCCCACAAAAGAGCAACCCCAAAATCCAAGACCAAGTGGGAATATCCCCACAAAAGAGCAACGCCAAAATCCAAGACCAAGTGGGAAGATCCCCACAAAAGAGCAACCCCAAAATCCAAGACCAAGTGGGAATATCCCCACAAAAGAGCAACGCCAAAATCCAAGACCAAGTGGGAAGATCCCCACAAAAGAGCAACGCCAAAAACCAAGATCAAGTGGGAAGATCCCCACAAAAGAGCAACGCCAAAAAAAAACCCTTAGGAATTTCGCACTTCTTAACCAAGAGATAAGTGCGAGACTCAGTGTGTGAGATAATGAACCTAGCCGTACATCTATTTATATGAAAAATGAACCTAGCCTTTCCATTTTAATGTGTGTGGGATAATGTCTTAAGCGTCGCTTTCCATTTTAAATAATTAACCAATTACGACAAATTATTAATTGATTGATAAGACATTATTAAATGAATGAGTAATTGAAGCGTCGTCGCTTAAGAGACGCTTAGGAGGATAGCCGCCGTCGCTTAAGCGACGCTTAGGAGGATAGACGTCGCTTAAGCGACGCTTGCAAGCCTAGCCGTCGCTTAAGCGACGCTGATCACCACCATTTCAAAAAAAAAATTTATCTTCCTAATTTTTGGCACTGTTAAAATAAAAAATCCACGTGTCGTCGGAAAAAACCGTCGGATTTTGGATCGAAATATAGTAGTGACATCCCTTCGAGAAGCTATGTACACCCCGTACATCCCTCCAAGGAACCATGTACATCCAGTACATATTTTCATCATCTCACCTGCATTACATACAAGCATGCAGTTCAGATGAGATGTCATCATAAAAATAATTGCAATCATAGGTTTTCAAACCTATTCCACACACATCCCTTGAAGAAGCTATGTACACCCCGTACATCCGTCCGAGCAACCATGTACATCTAGTACATATTTTCATCATCCCACCTGCGTTACATATAAATATGCAGTTTACATGAGATGTCATTATAAAAATAATTGAAATCATAGGTTTTCAAACCTATTCCAAAGATATCCCTCCAAGAAGCTATGTACACCCCGTACATCCTTCCGAGGAGCTATGTACACCCAGTACATCCTTCCGAGGAGTTATGTATCCAAACACATCCTTTCGAGAAGCTTTGTACTCCAAGGGCGTACTTTCACCATATCACCCACGTTACATACAAGTATGCAGTTTACATGAGATGTCATCATAAAATTTTAATCATATATTTTCAAATCTATTTTCATACATACATGATTTCCAAATATCAAGTGATCAATAACATTGATAGTCGAAATCAAAATATGAATTCACAATTTTGCTTCTTGCATAAAATCAGATTTTTGCAACCATGAGGCCATCCTCATATTGTTTGGCTTTTGCAAGTGGGGAGTACTCATCCTTTACTCATGCATTCTTCCCAAGTCCTAGACATACACATAGAGCATGTCATCCTGACACAAATTTTTTTTTTTGACAAGAAAGGTTAAAATTTAATTAAAGACTGGCTAATGGGCTGACAGGGCCTTACAAAGCATATTCATATTCACTCTTGTGATCTTCCTTTCCTGCTTGGTTCCTTTACTACTGCTGATCTTGATGGTCTTCCTTACCTTATCCTTAAGGGATTGGGTAAATTGAGCTTCCACCATTGACAATAATCTGGTTTTTGTTAGAAGAACACCCTGGTTGGCTTCGGCGTCCGCAAGACTATTTAGATTCCTAAGCACATGCTGAGCCTTATAAATTCTGAAGTGAGAAAGTAGAAGGCTGACTTTCCTGAAGATTTGGCCAAGATGAATGTCCAAGGGGATCTTCTTGGTATGAACCGCTTTAATTATCAGCCTGGAGTCCCCGAAAATATTAATCTTTTGGATGTTCAGATTTCTTTCCTGGATTAGGCCCTGCCACAGCGCCAGGAGTTTAGCTTGGTTGTTGGAAGCATGTCCTAGGCCCCATGCATAGGACAGGTGGATTTTGCCAGTAGGTTCATAAATAATACCGCCTCCTCCAGCTTGCCCGGGGTTCCCTTTCGAGGCCCTGTCGAAGAAGAGACGCCATTCATTTAGCACTGATCTCCATTTGATAAAGTCCATTTCAGCCAGTCTAATTTCCCAGTTGGCCTTGTGGGGCAAGTGCGAGGCTTCATTGCTGTTTTGATCTGGCTGGAAATCCTTAAACCAGTGGTCTTCTTCCATAGAGAGAGGAGCCTTATTCCCCTTGAGAGCCTTTGTTTTTAAAGCTTCAGACATCATTACCCGGGCTTTGATAGCTACTTGAGCTGGGGCCCTGCTTTCTTCCCTGAAGACTCTATTATTGTGCTCCAGCCAAATTTTCCATGACACGAACCTGGGGATCCACATCCACATGGTTTTGATAAGGTTTTTTTTACTCAGATCGTAGGGATAGAGGTGGAACCAACTACTTACCAAATCGACTGCAGAGCTGGGAAAACTGACAGCGATGGGACCAAGCAAAATTTTCCAGGCCTCTTGGGTGAAATCGCAGCCTGTGAACAGATGATCAACATCTTCTTCTGCATTTTTGCACAATGGGCAGCGTGAAGGGCCAGCCCAGCCTTTCCTCTTGAGCTTGTCATAGGTGAGAACGCTGTCATGAAGCATTTGCCAGGTGAAAATATCGATTTTTGGGATGGACGGGTAATGCCAAAGAGCATTCCACGGGCCTCGATTGGGGGGAGCCCTAGGATGTTCCAGAATTGAAGCATAACCAGTAGAAGCAGAATATTTACCTGTGCTAGCGCCCCAGCCACGTTTATCTTTAGATTTGGCATAAATGGGCGATTTTCCTTGGAGAGAATCCAACAACAGCAGCGCCTCATCCTTTAGCTCGACTGGATAATCTCCCAAGTTCCAGCTTACCCAGGATTCGTTTTCATCATGACCCCATGAGGAAATATCCCACAGCGTGCTGCAGTTGTTGCCAGTAAGCCAAATTTGTATATTCCTTAGCTCGATCAAGCTGATCAAAGGCTGATCTCCTAAAATGGAGTCGTCCCAAATTCTTATATTTGCACCATTTCCAGGAATCCAAGTGAGCTTGGCTTTGAAGTAAGGCAAGACTTTTTTACAGAGCATGAAGATCGGAGAACCAGTCTGTCTTTTAGGAGGATTATCTAGACATCTTTTCCTGTTGCCTGTGAAGTATTTTTTCCAGAGGATCTGCTTGCTCCAGGTGTTCTTGCCAGAGATCATATTCCAGAGAATTTTGCCACCCATGGCTAGATTTTGGGTGGCTACATCTCTGATCTGAAGGCCCCCCTCAGTTTTTGGCTTTTTTATCTTGTCCCAGCTGACAAGATGCAACTTCTTTTCATTATTTCATCCCCCTTCCCAGAGGAAACGCCGGAGCAGCTCTTCAATCTTATTCGATATGGTTTTGGGAGCTAACAGAACAGAACACTGATAAATAGGAAGGCTGGTGAGGACAGAGTTAATCAAAACCATTTTACCTGCTTTGTTGAGCCAGGATGCTCCCCAAGCTTGGATTTTGACTTTGAGCTTGTCCAGAAGGGGCAACCAGTGGGAAACTTTAGGAGAGGCTTTGAAGATAGGGATTCCTAGGTAGGTAAAGGTGTCCCAGAAAGAGATGGCTTCCATGTCAAGGATCCGGGAGATGTTCAGCATTTCAAGAGGGGAGCAGTTCCAACCATAAACCTTACTTTTGAGGAAGTTTATTTCACTTCCAGAGTTGTTCATGTAGTAGTCAAGTTCTGATTTGAATTTCCTGGCTGTTCTGAGGTTGGCCACTCCCAGAAGCAGAGTGTCATCAGCGAACTGGGCATGGTTTACATCCTTGACCTTGGGAGCAGTTCTTATGCCGGAGAGAGCTCTGTTTTGGAGACTATTATTCAGCTGGAAACTTAGAACACAAGCCTGGATGACATAGAGGACAGGGGAGAGAGGGAAGCCTTGCCTTAGCCCTCTTGAGGCCTGGAAGAACTTGGTAGGCCGGCCATTGATCAGCGGAGCAATCCAGGGAGCTGATATGCAGGCTCTAACCCACTGAATAAAATTCTGATTGAACCTGAAGTTTCTCATGGCAGCAAGGAGGAAGTCATGCTTGACTCGGTCAAAGGCACTGGCTAAGTCCAACTTGACTACCATTCCTTTCTCTTTATTCCTATAGCTGGAATGGATGGCCTCTTGGACTAAGATTATATTGTCCAGAATCTGTCTGCCTCTGACAAACCCACCTTGGTTTTCCAGAATCAATTTTGGCAGAATTTTTTTGAGTCTGTTGGCCATTATTTTGGTTGTGATTTTGTAACCAGTATTGCAGAGGGAGATTGGCTGGAACCTATTGAAAATCCTGGCCCCTTTTTCTTTTGGAATGAGGGCCAGGAAAGAGGAGTTTGTGCTGCCTCCCAATTTGGAGCAGATCTGAGTCTTCTTGATCATTCTGTACAAGTCCCTTTTGATTATGTCCCAACAAGAGACATAGAACCGGGCTGTGAATCCATCCGGTCCGGGAGCTTTGTCTGGGTCCATGTTGAAGAGGGATTTTTTAATTTCACGGATACTCACAGGGATGTTCAGCAGCTGGTTGTCCTCTTCACTTATCAGCTTTGGAATCTCTGTGAGAGGGTAGGAGTTCGGATCCACCGGGTCTAGGTCCGGGGTAGAGTAAATCTTCTTGAAGAAGGAGTGGGCAGCCTCCTTGATGCCATTGGTGTCCTTTATGATTTGGTCTTGCAGCTGAATCTCAGTGATGGAGTTGTAGATTTTTCGAGCTTGGGCCTGCTTGTGAAAAAAAGTGGTGTTTTTGTCTCCAGCTTGAAGCCAGAGCGTTCTAGATTTGACTCTCCAATAGGTTTCCTCCTCTCTGCATACTTTTTGGTACTTCCTTTGGAGATTTGCTTCCCTGTTGAGCAAGTCAAGGGTGATAGGGGACTCTTCCATGGTCAGTTGGTGCCATTCCAGAGCCTTCTGGATTCTTTTCCTTTCATCTGAGGGGGAACTTAGACCTTTTGCCCAATCTTTCAGATCATCTTTGAGCCTTCTTAATTTTCCTTCCCAGACGAAGAAGGGAGACCCCTAAATCAGATCATTCCAGGATTTGTTCACAATGTCAAGGAAACCATCCTGACCTACCCATAAAGGACTGAAGCGGAAGGGGATGGGGCCTAACTGAACTTCAAGGGACAGGGTGAGCGAGATTGGTTTACTAAGGTATAATGAGCGTGGATCTTGGAGGAAGCCATGAGGCCAAGGGTAAGGAAGGCGGATTGAATGAGAAACTGGTCTAGGCGGGCAGCAATATGGCCAGGCCCAAATCTTTTGTTGGACCAGGTGAACTTTCCTCTATCAGGGGGGATATCAATGAGGTCCCAATCCAGCATCACATCTTCCACCCACTCTCTGGTAGGATCCCGGACTATTGATCCCCCTTTTTTTTCTGCTAGGGTTAGGGTTACATTTAGATCTCCAGCTACAACAAGATTCTCAGGATTATGCTGGTTAAGGAAGAATTTTAAATAATCCTAGCACTCTTTTTTTTCCACAAGAGAGACAGGAACATACAGGTTAAAGATACTTACGTAGAGACCGGAGTCTTTATGGTACAGCTTGGTGAATAGCCAATGCGTGGTGCCTTCTTCTTCTACAAGTTCAAGCTTTGCGGAGTCCCAAAAAGTTTCCAAGCCTCCCGAGGCTCCTCTAGCGCTCACAACCCTACCTGGGCCTTTCTTCCAAATCGAGTTCCTTGCACGGAGGAGAGCTTCTTCCTCCATTTTCCTCTCCTGGATTAGGAGGACTTCCGGCCTCAGTACTCTTACTAAATATCTTATGGCTTCTTCTTTCAGGCAGGTGCTGAGTTCTTTGCAGTTCCAGGAGACGTATTGCATTATTTACCTGTTTGAGGGGGATGGCCCCCTTTCGGGGTTTTCCCAATATTCAACCCGGATTTAGTGATCATCATTTCTGGAATGGTGTGCTGTGAGCCTTGAACTACATCCTTGTAGGACTGTTCTTCCCTTCTTTTCTTTTCAGTCTTTCGTCCCCACTTTGGTTGATTTGGAGAGACGGACGGGCTGCTTGCTTCAGTGTCACCCTCCTCCGAGGAATCAGCTCCTGTTTCCGAGCCCAGGCTAGAGTGATCCTTTGGCAGACTGGAGGCAGACCGATGGAGGCCAGAATCGCTTGGACTATGTGACCCCGAAGCTTCACCAGCTTCTATTCCATGTGCAGGGTTTTGGACCTCATTGGAAGTTTCTTGAGGGTTGGGCGCTGGATTGCCTTTCTTCGGTGGTTCTTGGATCGTTTTCTCCTTATTTTTGGTGTAGCTGAAGGTTTTCCCTTTCTTTTCTTTCTGCCATCCTTCCGCATCTTCTTTTTCAGCAGCCAGTTTGGGGCAGTATCTTTGGAAGTGTCCATGCTCTTGACAGTTCCTGCATTTGAAGGGTAAGTGTTCATAGTCCAATTTCTGGTAGTGGGTCCAGGATCCCACTGTGAGTTTTACTGCCTCAGGTAGGCCAGCTTCAAGATCCACTTCAACACAGATTCTGGCGCATGAGTATTGTCCTTTGTTGTCAGCTTTAACAATGAAATGGCCAATTCCGTTCCCTATTCTCTTCAGAGTATCGAAATCCCAGCAGTGCATTGGGAGATTGGGGAGCCTGACCCACACAGGCACCTCTTTGGGGAGATCTATCGCGGGGTCAAATTCTGGCGTCCATTTGTTTAGGTATAGGCCTTGCGTTCCCATGAAATATGGACCATTCCTGAAGACTAAATCCCGATCTTCTTCAGAGATAAATTCAAACACGAAGAACCCTCTTCCGACGGGGTAGCAGGTTACACCTTGTTTCAGGTTGGGCTTCCAGTTCCTCTAGATCCAGTCATCTGTGGTCTTGGCTGAAGGCCATAACCCCATGAACTGGCCCACCAGACCTCTTTTAGCCAGTGCCAGGGCTGTTTTTATTGGCTTTTCTTCAGGAAGGGCGATTTCGGGGATTTCCTCTAGCTTCTTGATGAACTTTGGGATGACCGGGGGGGAAATATTTTTTCCTCTGCTTAGGAGGAGCCTTCTGAAGGCATCCTCATCCGAGATCGAAGGGGGGGGGCGTCCTCCCCTCCCCCAGGTGTTGCCATGCTCACACGACGAGCCTCAGCTCGTGCCCCAGACCAGCTCGTGCCCTAGCTCGTGGCGATCAGCTCCTCACGCGCTAAAAAAAAGTTCTTTCCAAGTAACCATCCCATCCTGACACAATTTTTAATCAGCTAAACAATCATAGTTAGTCAATAGGAAACTTTAGTCATCAAGCAATGCAAGACAACCATATCCATGGTTAGCATGATTCAAAACCATCATAGGAGATCACAATCTCCCATAATTAACAGAAAAACTCACAATATGAAGTTTCAAAACCTATTCTCAGTCATGAGATCCTTCTCATGGCGCAAGGAAGCTTCCTGCGTTGGGCTTCATTGGGCACCACCATAATGCTCTGCTCAGTTCATTCTACCCGAGTCTTAAGGAAGTCCTCACATGTACGCCCATACACACAAGGGCCATTTCTTCATGGAACTTCAAGTTCACCTGCAGGCTTCGTCAGCCTATACATAGACTCCACTTTACATGCAGAATATTCTTTAGTGAGCTTCTTGCAATACCCCGCAAGTCCCACAAAATATCTTACACCTGTTAACTTTCTTGAAGCAGGCCAAATCATCATGGCCTCAATCTTTTCAGGGTCTACAGATATTCATCTATCTGAGATAATGTGACCCAAATGATGAATTCTATCTTCATAGAAGTCATAGTTTCTACACCCTGCATACAACTTATGATTCCTAGGAAATTTCAAAGTCCGCCTCAAATGTTCCACATGTTCTTCCTCATTCTTAGAATAAATAAGAATGCCATCAAGGAAAACAAGAACAAACCTATCCATATACTTACTGAAAACATTATTCATGAGGCACATGAATGTGGTTGGTGCATTTGTGAAACTGAATAGTACCACTACAACTCATAAGAGCCATACCTTGCCCCGAAGGTTGTCTGATGAACATCTTCTTCCTTGATCCTTACCTGTTGGTAACCAGGCCCCCAAGTCAATCTTGGAAAATGTCTTTGATCCTTTCATTTGATAAAAGAGGTCATCAATCCTAGGCAAAGGATACTTGTCCTCCACAGTGACTAGCTTGTTCAACTGTCTGAACCAATACACAATCAGAGTGTATCATCTTTCTCTTTTTTTTTTCAAACCAAATTGGTGATTTACCTCATGACAGCCCTCCAACTTAGGAGTATCATTCTTTGTTTCCTCCAAAACATGAGCTGCATACACTCTGCAACCTTTCCCACAAAAATTCTTCATCTGTATTGCTGAAGACTACCTTCCAAAGATCACTTTTGGAATGCCTTACACAACCTTTAGGTTGCTTCTTCATCCAAGAAATTCAAAGGTATTGTTGTAACAATCAAACCTTCCTCTCTGTTCTTTCAACCAATTCATCCCAAGGAGTATATCATAGGATCCAAGTGGTAGTACATTCATATCTGCACAAATTTTAGGAAGGATCCTTGCTTCTTGACCCACAGTTTTAGCTTCACAACAGTGAACATAATCCCATTGTTAATTCCCATCTTTCTGGCCTCTGCAGAGCCCACTAAAAACCTGTTGAATTCTATGTTTCAGAGAAACTTAAATATTCCTTCGATCGGGTTACCTTCTGACGTGTCAATTTTTTTTTCCAAATTTGTCTGACACGTATCGGCACCATTCACCCAATTTCCTCTGATTGAGCATGTCGTTGCGTCGGAAAAATCTCAAGCCTCCTTCTGATCGGATTGTCTGTTGCATCATAAAACTTTTCGAATTTCTCCTGGCCAAGCCCTCTACCATTGTGGAAAAATTTCCAAGTTTTCTCTGCTAGATCCTTTCCACTATTGTGGAAAAAGTTTTACCTCTCTTCCGACGTATTGGTAAAATTTTCAAGTTTCGCCCTATGGGTGAAACTATGCACTTTTTCTTTTCTTTATTTCTTTAAAGTGCATAACCCCTTCATTAACACTACATGAGTTTTTTGTACTGCATACTTACTTCTAAATATTCTTTCAAATGTATCCCAGTGTGTGATTGAGTTTACAGGAAGAGCAAAATACCATGAGGCTACTGCTCCATTCAGGTTATGCGAAAACAATCTACAGACTACTTCTTCATGTTCTCCAGCCCTTAGTCCTTCTATAGCCAATTAAAATATTTGCAAATGATCATCTACCAAAATCTTTTCACTTGGGTCAAAATTGGGCAGCATTTTCTCAAAATCCTGAGCTAAGTCATGCAAAGGGGGTGCCAGGTTTAAAGGTGACCTAGCCCTCCAAGCAAGTTGTGGATTCGGTGGGTTGGGTGGCTGATTTGCATTCACGTTTGTGATGAGTCTGGGTGGAGAATGAGGTGGTGAGTGAACAGGAGTATGAACAAGTGAACAGTAAGGTGTATCTAGGCCCACTTGATTCAAAGGATGAACAACTTCCTGTAAGGCTGTTTCTACCAGTTCTTCAAAATCTCCAACCAGCATTGCGTCTTCCAATATAGGACGGTCTTTCTTCTTATATTCTCTTCTGGGAAAGATAGGAATAATTGGTAATCCTCCAATCTTCTTCACATATTCCCTAGTATGTCTTCTTAGATCATTAACTACTTCATTATCGACAAAATGCAGATGCTTTTTACCCTTCTCTTCAGGAATTGGATTGGGAAACAAACTACTTTCAGAACTATCACCGGTGGAATAATATCGAGAAAATAAGTTTCCTCGGCCAGCCATGCACTGGCTACCCTCTTTATAGCACCAAAAACTGTTGAGGCCAGGAAAATCGTAGGTAACAACAGTTAGGGATTCTCCCTAGTAAACGTTCCCAACTAGCCCATTACTGTTTGGTATCAGGAATCCGTTCGGTTTACGGTCCGGCTACTGTAGGTCAAGTAACAAAAATAAATGGTTTTACCAGTTATGGCCCGGTCCACCGTGTATGTTTTTTGTTTTTGTATTTAAGTATGAGATGCAAGTGCCTATCTAAAAATTCAGATTAATAGAGAATATGAGGAGCGGTCATAATGTGATGCGCAGGTTCTTACCTCTCGTCTTAACTCTCTCGCATCTAAACCACACACAGCAAGAAAAAACTAAAACTAACTATCTAACCTATCCCTAGGGAGCAAGATTATTATTCATCAATAAGTAATGTATTTTTTGCATGCATTAAGAAAAATCACAGATAGCTGTTACTTATTTCAAAACACATGAACATTTATAGATATATGAACAACTAGATAGCTAATTGTTTATGAACATCATTCATTACTCATAGTGGAAATTTCATAGAATAAACTAGAGCGCATTAATAAGAAGAACATAGGTTCAAAGAGTTAGAACGATCTCACAGTTAATGGATAACAACAAAAAATGAAATAGTTCACATTCAACAAATCCATAGCACAGCATTTGAAACCTTCCACAAAGCTTTCTCCAACAGGAAACTTGTAATTTCTTTATGCAAAAGGAAATAGTTCTTCTTACATCATACTCTCACAAATATATCTGGGAAAAAGTCCTTCTCTACATCTAACTCTCCTATACTTATACAAAAAAACAAAACTTTTGGGTTGCCCCCAAATGACTCTTGGGCTTCCCCAACGTTTCAATTCCCAAAATTCGTCCTGTAGTGAGTGCTCATACAATATATTACATTTAAAACAAAAATTTAATAGAGCACTTTATGAAGAGGGCCCCGCTTGATCATTGATGAACTTTTTCCATGCTTGGGCCTCTACTGCTATGCTTTCAAAATATGAAGGTTCAAGAAAACGAATGTTTATTTCATATTTTACAGCATGATTCTTAACCACCTCTATTCTTGTTGGACTCAAAATTAGTTGATCTTCAAGTAAATGGATGCTGAATGCTGAATGAACTACTGCATTCTTCAATATCTACTCATCTAGATCCTTGACTTGTTGAATTTTCTGCTCATCTTCCTGGTACCTGCTCTGTAACTGTTCTATGAACAGCTCATGTTCTGGTAATGCATCCAGTCTTTGTTCTGCAGCAACTTGGCATCTGTTGTAGGTGACCAGCACTCTTCTGTAGTATTCAGTACAGGCTCCTCTCATTTTCTTCACAGTCTTCTTGAATTCCTCTGCATTATTTATTGCAAATTCTAATAAGTCATAATCCTGCTTTAAGTTATGTCGATCTTTAGCAGGTAGTTCTGCAAGGGTTTCTTCGCTTGTTTCTAACCAAACTATTCTTCTTGTCAGGACTTCCAAAATATCCTGAGATCTATCTACAAAATATGAAGTAGTGTCTAGGATTTCTTCCAACCTGCTATATATCTGTAAGATCTTACACCTTTCTTCTTCAATATACATTTGCAATTGGTGCACTCTTCTTCGTTGAGCAAGGACATGCTCCTTCACATGATGGATATTAGTCTTATGTTCACTGGCATCCTTCAGTGATGCTGTTAATGAAGCAATCTATCCCTCAAAACCTGCCACCTACACTCGATATTGCTTTTCCCTTTCTTCTGTGGTGACCTTCTGTGCCTCCAACTTAACCATTTTTCTTTGCAACTGGTCCTTTCTGCATTCAGAGCTTCATATGATACTTTGAGGTCATTATTCTCTGTCTTCAACACTTGATACTCTAGCTGTATCTTCTGTAGTTCTACCAGACTATTCTGAGAATCCCTTTCATTTTTCTCTACTGAGACTTCCAAGGCCATCTTGGTTGCCTGAATAGTTTGGCATTCTATCTTCAAAGCCCTTACTTCATTATGTATATCCTAAAATTTTCTCTTTAACTTGTTACCTTCATCCCTCTCCTTTTTTAGAGTTTTTTTTAATTGTGGTGCATTTTTCCTTGACTACTCAAGGTCTATCATAAGTCTATCCACATTGTCTTCAATGGCTTGGGTTAATGCCACCCCAGCTCTGGCTGTCAGTCGTGGATCTGCATCTGTCCCATGCACCAAAGTTTTATCAGTAATCATCATACCTGATTATCCTCTTGTTTCAAATTTTTTCTCAATTCTCTTGACAATCATCTTCTTCTCCTTGTCATAGAATATGGTGCTGAAATCAGGGACCTCTTCTCCTTCTTTCTGCATAAAAGGTATCAAATTCAATCCAAAAAAACAACCTGTTCTTGGGTGCTACTAGAAGTTCCAGCAGACTCCTAAGGGTCAGGATTGTCTTGTTCATGCCCTTGATTGGTACGCTCTTATGCTTCTTGTGTATCTATTGGGTCAGTAGTTTGCTGGTATTTCTTAGCTCCTTCTAATCTCAGACCTTCACTCTCTTCTTGTTTTTTCTTCATCTCTTCATCTTCCTTCTTCTTCCTTGCTTCCTCTTCATTCTTTGCTGCTTCCTCTGCAACTTTATTTATTTCTTCTTCTTCATTCTTTAACCAAATCTCAGCCTCTTGTGCTAGCCTCCTAGCATCCTCTTCCCTCTTCTTGGCTTCCTCTTCTTTAGTTTTCTTTTGTGTAGTTTTTCCTTTACCGCCCACACTGGTGATCTTCTGTTTAAATCTTCTCTTCAATGCAGTCATATTCTTTGCATTTCTGAATATTTCTTCATCCTTGTCCTAGAATTTTGTGTATTAAAAATGAACATTTGATTCTTTGCAATGATCTGCAATCTTATTTTGGGAGTCATTCCTATGGAAGTTCATCTTGCAAAAATGAAAGTGCTCCAACTCTTGTACAAATTCAACAGTTTGTTTGACCTTTGAAAATTTTTAACTTCCTAGCCGGAAAGGTATGGCGGGATAGGCTACCTTCTTATGTTTGAACGGGAAGCTTCCTACACCATCTAGATATACCTTCCTAACTACCTCTTTATGTACCACATAATCAGTGGCGTACTTAGGGAGTAAAGAAGGTGCCCTAGAGCAACCATACATTCTAATGTACATCCCCTCTTCAGTCAAATAATAGCTCCCATGTTCCTCAATGACTTTGAATGCCTCCTGGGACATACAATTTCATTCTGTCAGGAATATTAAAGTGTACAAAGGCACAATGAAATGTTCACATATCTCTTCATAGTGGCTATAATATTTGTGTGCCCAAAATAGTTTGTATGCAGTGTACACAGGGGTTCCGTCCCTGTCCCAATTGCACCTTAAGGATGGAAACTTTTACCATGAGCTCTCCCAAACACTCTATTCAGCATCTGTGCTATAAACCTGTAAGGAGTCTGAAGAGTGGTTGTATCATATTCCCTTTATGGTATGGTTCGAAAGTTCTTCCCAAGTATCATCATTCTCTTAACCATTTCTACCAGGTCCAAATTTATCTCCTTCAGCCAACATTCAATTAAGTATACTTAAGCAAGAAGTAGGTGATATGCCAGTGAGACATAACCAGGACTGTATGTAGCATAGCCCTGTTTGGAAGTATTTGCTAAGATCATTGTGATCACATCTGCCCTAGGCAGGATCCATCCGATCACCTCAGAGCATGGGAACAGCTCAGGTCTAGTGGATGCCTCCATCAAAGCAGATTTCTCGATGTTGGCATATATGGTTAGTTCTTTGAATCCTGTATCAGACACATCCTGATTTGAAATCATCTGATATATCTCACCCACCTTATAATCTGGTTCTACCCCGGTAGTAGCTCTGGTATCTTGGTAGATGTATTCTACCTTAGTAATAATTTCCACATCTGGTTCTCCCTCAGCAACAGGAGCCTTCTTCTTTTGTCTTTTAGACATATCTCCTTTGAAGAAGTTTCCCTGTCATATACCAAACATGTTCTTAGGCTATTGGAGTTTATAGTTAGTGTTCTAAGAATGAAGAAAAACAGTATAAAAACATTTACTTCTTCCATATGCATTCTCAACAGATAAACTATCAAAAAATTAATGCATAATCGATAGGAAAAAAGAACTTCTGCAAACTAGGTCTGAAAATTTCTATGTCTGTCTGTAGCTAAGACATGACCCAGATAGCACATACATCGTTTAAACCGAAATGCATTCTAACCCTTCACCAAAACGAAAAACCCCTATTAGTGAGGCTAGTCTTTGAAAGTGTGGCCCTATTTGTAAATTCCAATCTGACCGAAAATCAAACCCTCTGGCATCCTAGAAAAATAGGGCAAACCCACGACGACAAGAGAACCGAAAACTCCCTCCCCAGATGGCCATAAGCAAAGCCACAAAAAATGGTGCAGACAGCGAAATGCTTGTCTGCACCAGCTACCTAAACTTTTGGACTGGGATCAATTTTTCATAACGGCTTACAAACAAGTTCAAGAAAAACCCCCCACCGCAAATACTGTCAAACTAACTGATACCTTACGCCGTAAGGATACAAAATGATACTTAGATGGCCAAATACCAAACGTCAGGAAAAACCTAACTAGGGGAACACCCTAGTTCCTAAAACGACTCATAAACTCAAGAGAAAGGAGAAACCATGGTTGGCCTACATAGAAAACAAGTTGCAGTCGACGTGATGGTCCAATACTTCCACGGCAGTACCCCAAATGAGTGAGATCCCAACAGCTAAGCACGGATGTACAGTTCAACTCGACAAGGACAGATCAAGCATGAGTTCACAAGGGTAATAATAAAATAATACCCCATCCCAATATATAGACCTCCCGGTGAAAAATGTCGATGGGAAAAACCTTCGTCGGTGCGCTGAATAAATAAGCATCGGGTAATTAATTCACTAAGGCACCGCAATGGAGGGAGCCATATAGCCTAAGGGTTCCACGGAAAAATAAAACATCAGTGAAATAAACACTAAAAACTATAGCATCGGACCTTGGAACCACTACAGCATCGGACGGCTAGTTCAATGAGGAGCCGTAACGGTGGAAGTCACATAGACTAAAGGTTCCGCAAACCAGAAAACATCGGCAAAAATCAGAACAAACCATCGGTGAACGGAACAACTATATGTCGGATGATTAGTTCGCTAAGGAGCCGCAATGGCAAAAAATAATCAAACTATGGCTTTTGATCGAAGTCATAAAAAGTTCTGATAGCGAAGAGAAAACACAAAGTAATGAAAAAGCAATAAAACACGGAATTGGCAAGGGTAAGAAATAACCTGTCGGAACGTTTGTCATCTGTTCTACCAAACAACGACCACTTAGAAGCCTAATGCTCTGACAGTGATAAGCAAAATGACGTTGAAAGCCAAAAAAAATGACGGAGATAAACCATCAGTGAAAAACATGATTCCCATCGGGACGTTCATTAGTTAGCTTCCGCAATGGCGGCTACGTAGAGAACTACAACCCCGATTCACTGTTCAATAAACTTTCGTCAGCAAAAAAGGCAATTATCAACAAACCAAAAACTTCAAGTTCAATTCAAACAAAGATAGTCATTCAACTTCTAAAAATGGTAAACAATGTACCTCAATTCAACCTCAAAAGATCCAAATTTGTAACATTGGAAAACAAAGTTCAGCAATCCAAGACAAATCCAGGCAAGATAAAATTAAAAGAAGGGCCCAAAATTTTAAAAAATTTGGGAAATAGTTGCAGCTGCAACACTCTCTCTCTAAAACTTCCAGTTCATATACTTGCCTTAGCAACTGGTTGACTCTTTATGACCTGGGCTTGCTAGAGGAATCATTTTTCACTGGTTCACCTTGGTCTTCTTTTGGTGAGGGTGATGGAAGTTCTTCATTTTCTGCTACAACCTATTCTGCTAGGTCAACCCCTTCCTCCCTTTCTTCTTCTGAGTCTAAGTAGGGAAATTTCAGAATGTTTTCACTTTGTGCTGGTATTTCCTTGCCCTTTTCACTAAAGTCTAGGTTTCTTTCAGCCTGCTTGGTTTTAGAAGGGGAAGAAGGCTGATCTACTGTTGCTGGTGAGATAGCCCTTATTTTTCTCTTTCCGCTCCTGGGGGTGGTGGATTTCTCTGAAGGAGACTTTCCTTTCTCTTCTAGTTGTAGGCCTATTTCAAACTCATTCCAGAACAAAAAATGTGTCCATGTTATGTTTCTCCTCTGCAACAATTCTTAGACAATGAGTTGTATGAGGCCATGGTGAGACAACCTTCCTGCAATTTTGGTGGGCTGGGCCTTTACCTGGTGTGCCATTTTTGTTAAGCTCTTGTGGAGGTAGAAAGGTAAATTTAAAGGGCTTCTTCCTGTAAAATGGTTCATCAGCTTGAAGTGATATATCATTTCCCTATTGTATCTATCTTCATAGGTTATATACACCAAAATTGCTTTCAGTAATTGCTACCATCTCTCTTCTAGCCAGGTGGATGGAACACTTTTCTTCCATACCACATTTTTGTGTTCAGGTTTTAGATAGGATCTGAACTCCACATTTTTAGTAATGGTGGTCTTAAACCACTTCTCCCTGGTTCTTGGGAGTTCTATCACCTCTGCAATTAGCGTTTCATCCACTAGGAACTCCTCCTTTCCTATCAGTGCCTTGGATCCATCAAAAGAAAGGGAAAATGCCTCTGCGATTTGTTGGTGTGACCCTTGAAATTTCTCACAAAACCTGTAGCATCCTGCATCTCTAAAGAATTGGAAGACTTCTAGATGTGAGTCAAGATAGCTGATGTCTCCTAGTTCCTGTCTAAGGGCAGGTCCTCCTTCTTCATCTCTGAGCTGTGCTCCTTAGTATCCTGCAAGAAAAAACAAAATTTGAACTCTGTAAAGAAAATTAGCCCTTTGGTTTTAGGGGATGGCCTCGAGCAGTCATTCTGCATGCAAAAAATGAGGAATGTACTGGGGCTGTGGTGCTGATTTTGAGGGGTTAACCACTTGATAGGAATTTGAATGACATGATGGAGTATTCAGGTGATATTCATGAGATGGCTAGCTTAGCAATCATTTTTAATTTGAACTTGGTATTCAGTGGAGGTTTACTGCAGCCATGGGACAGATGGAGGGTACATTAGGGTTTTGATTCCCATCAGTTAGGTCAGATCAATAATTACCTCTTTAATCATCAATTTATGCCTTACTACAGTTTCCCCATCCTTTCAGTGGTTAATCGTGCTAAATCATGACCTGTCTTGTGCTAACGAGTTTGATTTGACGGACACGTAATCATTTCTCTTTTCATCCTTTTTGGTGGTTAAGAATATCTAGGGTTTAGTTTGCTAGCTGCTGAAAGCTGAGCTCTCAGTGGCTAATGAACTTCCGACACGTTCGCCCAAGCCACTGAAAACTTTCTTTCCAAAAAGCATGTGTAACAATTTCAGTGGTTTAATGCCTTTTCGGATCTCATCGTTTAGCTGCCGAAAGGCAGGCCTTTCGGTGGCTAATGAACTATTTGAAAGTTCTCCCAAGCCATCAAAATTTCCCCTTGCCAAAAATGTATTTCATTTGCTTTCGGTGGTTAATGTCTTCTTGAAAACACTTGCTAAACTGCTGAAACCAAGGATTTTCGGTGGCTAATGAGCTGTTGGAAAGCTCGCCTAAGCCACCGAAAGTCCTTTTCCCAAAAATTTGTAAATAATGTGATGAGCAAGATTTGGTTGGATAACATTGTCCTGCATTAAACTATTAGCTGCTGAAAGCTAGGCTTTTCGGTGGCTAATGAGTTGTTGAAAATCTCGCCTAAGCCATCAAAAGCCAAAATTTTCAAATTTATTAAATAATAGAACATCAAATATCCCAAATTTTTTAGTCGCCCCAATATATTTCATAATATGACTTGAAATCTTCATCCTATCAAAAAATAAATTGTCTAAGTGAACTTATTGAAAATCAATTTATTTTAGGAGATAACATCTGGCTCCTACTCGAGGATGGGAACCTTCCTATGAGGTCCCAAGAACCCCAGACCAAAATGACTTTCCTGAAGAAAAAAATAAGAATTAAACATATATTCTAATGTTCCATTGGGCATGGAGTTTATTTTGTAAGCAAAAACAACCTACTAACTAATATTTTACAATAACAAGGTCTCAAAGCCTCAAATAAAATAGAGTTTCAGAAATCGCCCATTTACTAGGCCATCAAACACCTCCTCTCCTTCCAGATTTTGCAACTTGAAGGTGTTGTTCTACTGTATATGAGCTATCACAAAAGGGACTATCCATAGAGAGTCAAACTTTCCATGTTTTCCCTTGTCTTTCCTAACAGTATCCCACTTGAGGAACCAATCTCCAACCTGAAAGTTGTCCACTTTTTCCCTTTTGTCAAAAATAATCTTGATCTTCTGTTGATGAGCTTATGACTTTTCTATCACTTATTTCCTGACTTGCTACAACTCCACCAAATCCATCATCCTCCTCACCATATCATTTGGTTCAGCCTGCTCCTCCTAGAATAATTTTTCCATTGGCAGAATTAGCTGAATGGGAAAAATGGCCTCAGTACCATAAAATAATTTGAAAGGAGAAGTCCCTATGGATATTTTTTCAGTTACCCTATCAGCCCATAGAGAAAACTTTAGCTTAGAATCCCAACTTTTCTGATTTGTCTCCAATAGTTTTCTGATGATCCTAACTAGGCTTTTGTTGGATGACTCAGCCAGGCCATTTCCTTGAGGGTAATAAGACATGGAATGCACCAGCTGAATGCCCATTGACTCACACATGTTAACCAATGCTCCGGATTTGAAATTTGGTGCATTATCAGTTACTAGCCTTATTGGGAAACCAAACCTGATAAAGATGTTCTCATATAAAAACTTAATGATGACCTGATGAGTTGCATTCCTGGTAGGTACTGCCTCTATCCACTTGGTGAAATAGTCTGTGGCTAGTAGGATCCATTTGTTCTGACCACTGGATGAAGGATTAATTTCACCTATGAAATGAATACCCCGTTGCTGGAAAGGACCATTCACTACAATAGGTCTAAGGGGAAAGGATTTGAGTTGCTGCTTCCCTATGAATCTTTGGCACTTGTCACAGGCTCTCACAAAGGTATACACATTAGAAAAAAGAAAATGCCAATAGTACCCAGCCCTTAGAATCTTGTGCGCTGTAGTCTTCTAGTAATGATGGCCTCCACATGCGCTTGAATGAAATGGATGCATGACCTAAACTGACTCCTCTTTATCTAGACATCTCAACAAAACACCAGACAGATCTTTCCAATACAACATTTTATTAATTACACAAAATTTAACAGACTTCAGTTTAAGAGCTCATTCTTGATTTAAAGTGAGTCCAAGAAGAACTTCTAATTTTTGCAGGAAATGAATAATACCTAAGTACCACTCACACGAGGACAAGTTGTCAGTTACTTGTTGAATGTCATTCTGATCCTGAACTGCTTATGTTGCTACTTCAGTTTGCAAATTTGATGAGTTTACACAAGTGAAATTCATCCCCAACAGATCATAGTTTTCTTTAGCCATGATTTTAGCCAAACCTTGGCCTTTCACTAACTTGGTGGGATTTACTTCTATGTCAAACTCAATAATATTGGCAATCCATTTAGCTCTCTTTCCATCAATGTCAAGCTAAGTCAACACATCCTGTACAGTAGATGAAGGGAAATAGTCAAGAACTTTTGCATGTAGAATGTAAATACTGAAAGTTTTCAATGACTTGATGAGAGCATAAGCCTGATTTTCAATGGGATCATACTTCAGTTGAGCATCCCTCAATGTCTTGCTGAAAAATGCAATTGGGTGATCAAGACATTCATCATGTTTTTGTAATAGTACTGCCGCCATTGTGTCATACGATGCAAAGGAGAAGATGTAGAAACCCGTGGTATAGTCTGGACTAATCAGAGTGGGAGCTTCCATGATAGCCTTCTTGATGTCTTCAAAAGAGCTTCTTGCTTGCTCAGTCGATTTTATTTCTGCATCCTTTTTCAACATAGATGTGATGTGCTTTACCAACTCAGAAAAATTAGGGATGAACCTCCTAACGAAATTTATCTTGCCCAGAAATGACTGAATATCTATTTTCGACCTAGGTATGGACAACTTTTGGATAGCTTCAACTCTAACAGGATCAATCTTCACACCTTCAGCTAAGACAATATGACCTAGGATTTTTCCCTCCCTGAGTGCAAATTGAGACTTCTTCGGATTCAGTGATATCCCAAACTTTCTACATTTCATGACTACCCTCCTCAAGTGCTGCAAATGTTCTACATGGCTGTGGGAGTAAGTAGTGAGGTCATCCAGGTATATAAGCACAAATTTGTCTTTCAATCCTACAAAATCTAGGTCCATGGCCCTCTGAAAAGTGGCCCCAACATTCATCATCCCAAATGGAATTTTAGCATACATGAAGGTGCCCCAAGGAGTGGTAAAAGAAGTCTTCTCTTGGTCATCAAGGTGCACAACAACTTGGTTGCATCCAGAGAAACCATCCAGGAAAGACATGACACTAGCCCTTGAGACTCTTTGCAACAGATGTTCCATCTTGGGTAGGGGATAGTTAACTTTCTTGGACCATTTGTTCAGATTTTTGAAATCCACACATAACCTAATATCCCCGTTCTTCTTCCTTACCACCACTAAGTTTGCAATCCATTTGGAATACCTGAGGGGAATTATGATTTTGGCTTTGAGGAGCTTATGGATTTCTTTTTCAACTACAGGAAGTAGGAGAGGAATGATAGAGCACAGCTTTTGTTTGAAATGGATGGTGTCCTTCTCCAAGGGGATCCTATGTTGGATGATATTAGTGTCATAGGTTTTCAAGTCACTGTATTCCCAGGAAAATATATCAGCAAATTATTTTATCACACTACAAAATTTGTACCTCTGATCAGCAGTCAACTCAGTGGATAGATTTATAGGTTTTGGATGACTTTGGCTACCTATGTTTTGCTCTTGGACAGAAGGGTCTTTCTCCTTTTTGGTAGGTTTGAGAGGGATATCATTATGATCAAATAGATCCTGCAAGGGTACAAGACCTCGAGGTATATAATTGCTGGGTAACTGAACAATATTCTGATCACCTACTTTATCTTTCAACTTGAGCTTCAGGGATTCTTCCATATTTAGGTTTTCTTGATCTATATGCATATCAAAGAATTCATCTTTTACCTGGAGGAATTTACTAAGCTCATCATCATTCTCAAACACCTTCCAAAATTTTACATTATCTGGTAGGGAAGGTCTGTACTTGACTTGGATATCATAGTTTAGCCTAGGAGGTAAAGGGGGAAGAAATAGACTTGCAGAAATAGCAAGGGAGTCAGCCAAGTGATTCATAGCTCTAGGTATATACGAGATTTCAAAAAACATGAAGGAGTCTCTGATTTTCCATACCTCATCTCTGTATTCCTCCAGTCTAACATTATTTGCTTGAAAGGTGTTGTTGACCTGATGTATGATAATATCTGCATATCCAAATACTTTCATGCACATGATCCCCATTTCCTTGGTAGCCTTCACCCCTAATAGCAATTCTTCATATTCCGCTATATGTTAGTAGTTTTAAAATCAAGCTTATAAGACAAATGAATAGTCTCTTTTAATGGAGAAATCAACACTGCACCTGCACCTGTTGAGGCTTGAGTACTGGCCCCATCAAAATACATGCTCCAAACTGAGGTGGTCACATCTTCAGACTGCTGATAGATGGGATTTGTAAGCTATATGGATGTCTGTTGGGAGTCATCTATATATAGGATGCATGACCCAAAGTCTGTGTCTACTACATATATTGGATGGTTTACAGAGTTCTTGGCATTGCTGATGATATAGGTGAACTGGTTCTCTCTATAGAGTCTCTTGGTATCCCCTCCAAACGTTGGAATTGTAACATATGTGAGGTCTATTTGAAGGGTACCACCCAGCCTTTTACTCCATGAGTGAGACAAAAGGAGGCCAAACTTAGGTGGGATATCAGCTACCACTATGTCCATCACTGTGCTTTTTGAAGGCAACTGGGAGAGGTTTATGACAAGGTCTTTGATGAGGCCCAAGAATTTGACCTTCCTGGAGTCAAATGAGAATAGATCATGGTAGGGTTTTGTAATGTTGAGGCCAAGCTCATCCATCACAGCTTTTGGCATTAGGTTATGGGAAGCTCCTGAGTCCAACAAACAGTTATGAAGGATTTTATCATGGATATTCAGAGATATGTAGAGAGGTGGGCAAGACTCATCTAGCTCTTCAATCATAGGGCCTAGGATTACAATGGGCTTATCATATTGCAAGTTCACAAGGTCAGCATCTAGGGGAGTCCTTGGCTGAAGGGATTTTAATATGGATGTCTTGAAAGCCTCATTCTTCATCAGTTCTATCAAGGGAAAAGAGATCTTTAACTTCTGAATTTCTAACTCAAGATTGAAAGCACAGGACAACTTGTCATAAGTTCTTACCTCTTGTGGTGTGGCTTTGAGATGAATAGGATCAGGAGCTGATGGTTGCAATAGCCTTTGCTGTTGTTTTGGAGTGGCAGCCATCTTCTTGGGTGGGACAGCAATCCTTTTAGCTGGAGTAACAAGCTACTTTGCAGAAACAACATTCTTCTTAGGGGGAGAAACAAGCCTAGATCTCAAATTATACCCCTCTTAATCATCTGCCTGATACAAAGATTCTTCCATGATCTAATCATTCATGAGGGCTTCCTCATAGTCTGCTTGTGTCAGGAAGGATTAATCAACTTCATCCTCCATGCAGTTGATGTTGTCTTCTGCCTCCCCTTCTTCTTGAGTGAAGTATGGATCTTCTTCTAGTACAGCATTCTGAAAAGGAGATCTCATTCTTTGATCCTCAACCTGATTCTTATCACTTTGAAGGATTTGAGACGGGGGGTTATTTCTTTTGTAAGGGAAAAAATTAGGGTTTCCGGGAGTAAAATCATTTGTCCCTTTACACCTCACAGGTATTTTCCCTCGATATTTCAGCCTAGACATTTTAGTAGTCAAACTATCCAACACTTTGGCCATCTTGTCAATTTTGTTCTCTGATGAAGAAGCCCCAAGAGGATCTGTGGGCTGCTTCTTCCTGTCTATATTTCCCTTGGCCTTCTGATATGCAATGATGTTGGATTCTACCTCTATGGAAGCATCCTACATGAGTGACAAGGAAGCATATCTTATTTCTCTAAGTAGAAGGAAAAACTTAGAGTCATAGGCATTGGCATAAGTGATCTTGGCTAAGGTGTCAGTGGAATTGACCTCAGCAAGGATATTGCTGAACATCTTGTTAAATATTTTGGTGAAGTTAGAAACAGACTCACCATTCTCCCTCTTCAAATTGCTAAACTTGGTGATATAATAAAGGTGGTCTCTTCTCTCGCCTAGTGTTTCAAAAATATGTTAGTTAGGGCTTCAAATGCCTGCTATTGATCCAACGGGAAGCTCTTTGAACCACTTCCTAGCCTGACCATCTAGGCTTTGCACAAAAACCCTATTACACACATCTTCTTGTTCTATGTTTATGTTCTCAACATAACTGTAGCATGCTTCTAGGTGTTCTTTAGCTGTGAAATCTCCTTCTCCAGTAAATTTAGTCATGTATTTGAGATCGTCTCCAATAGGCATGGCCGAGAGGGGGTTAGGTAAATTCAGTGGGGCATATCTAGCTACTAGGATCATTTCCATTTTGGTCAGAGGGGAAGCCATGTTGGAAATGGGTAGGGAAAGGGAAGCAGAAGATACTACTGGTGTAGGTGGTACCTGAGAGAGTGCTTATGGTAAATTTATCTCAGTGGAGTTGCCAGGGATTGGATCTTCACAAGCAGCAGTGCTGGAAGATCCCTCAACCCTAAAATTTTCTAATGTATTTATAAATTCCTGAGAATTTTATATTTCAAAAGAAGAAATAATAGCAGGAATATCTCTTGAAATACTTGATGTAGCTTCCTTTGCAGCATTGTAGGTCTACCTTAGCGAAGCCCTAGCTCTTCTTAAAATCTCTTCTGGATCTGAAACAGGTGTTACTGGTGGCCCTTGAGGGTTTTCTCTGGTACTTGGTCTTCTTGAAACCACCTTATTCCAATGGTGTCACCAGATATATGATTACAACTAGAATAGTGTCTATACTTTGTCTATCTTCAAAGTAGGACCTATGTCGTCTCCCACGGAAGCTGAGCTTCAATCTCCTCTCCCAGGAAACGGCGCCAATTTGGTATCACTACAGGAAACTCCTCTAGGTTGCATCTCGAGGATTCCTAGTAACTTAAATGTTTTTATGGTTTTTCTAACTGGATCAAGTCAGGTTACCTACAGGACCTCACACTCTCAAGACATGCATGAAACTCAATCAAGGATAAGGCTTCTAACTACCATTGTTCACAGGTTTGATAATATGGTGAAGAGATGGATAACTTATCATGCTGGCAGATTCATACATAAAACAGTCATATATAAATGGCTAATCATAACAAGGAAAGTACTTGCAATTAAAATCATCAACATGCAAATAGGATGACAGCTATCAGACATCAAATAATATGAATAAACCTGAACAACACATTCAATCATAAGCACAAAATAGACAAGAAATGGAAGTTGTACATATGATATCAAAAGAGCTTATATTAGGTCATGAGCAATATGAGAAGCTTGATAATAGTAATGGTCAAAAGGTCACTGAAGTCAAACCCTTCCTTCAAAATAATTCTTAGGCTTTATAGCCTCTACAAAAATATGCAGATCCTGAAAAGTTGGATCTGTTTTACTAAAAATAGCTAAAAATAAATGTTTTTGCAAAATTAGCTCAGAAACCCTAATTTAACTACTAGTCTATCTAACTGTGACACTTGTTCACTTTTTGAACCTTTTGATGAGTGCAGTAAGTACTGGAGTAAAGTTGTAACCTTCCCTCTGATAGATAAGCTACTATTTGGTTTAAACAGGTAGGGTTTGTTACCCTTTCCTCTTTGATGTACCTGCAAAACTGGAACAAACCTTCTCTGATGGTCTTCTTCAGCAACTTTCAGCTTTACACTTCATCCCTGAGATAGTTATATTCGCCCAAACTGGTCTTTTGTGCCAAAATATCTTTCTATGCCTATTTTTTCTTTCAGTGGTTAAGGAATCAAAGTCTCGGGGCTGTTAGCTGCCGAAAGCTCTGCTTTAGATGGCTAATGAACCGCTTCAACGTCTGCCTAAGCCACTGAAAGCCCTGTTTTTTCAAAAATAGTAATCAACCTCCCAGTTCATCCTTTTCAGTTGTGTTGTTGATCTTCTGGCCCTTCTTCATCTTGCCCAATGTTTGGAAAATCAGCATTATCTTGGGCTGCCTCTGGATTCTGAAGGCTTATTGTTACTTCAGATAGGGTTTCTAGTGTAAAGTGAGTATGAGAGCTAGGGTTTGATCTAGAATTCTTCACCTGTAGCCTCATAAGCCTGATCATCCTGTACATCCTAGTGTTGTTCTTCATGAACCTCTGATTCCTTTTTGTAGCAAAAAATACCTTCCTTTCATTTCTAGCAGGGAATTATTCAATTGAGTGTTTTTCTTGGTTAATGCTGCATTAGTTCTTTTTATCTCTCTTTCTCTCAAACTTCCAGTTCATACACTTGCCTCAGCAACTAGTTGACTCTTTGTGAATTGGGCTTGCTAGAGGAATCCTTTTCCACTGGTTCCCCTAGGTCTTCTTTTGGTGTGGGTGATGGAAGTTCTTCATTTTCTGCTACAACCTATTCTACTAGGTCAACCCCTTCCTCCCTTTCTTCTTCTGATTCTGAGTAGGGAAAGTTCAAAAAAATTTCACTTTGTGCTGGGATTTCCTTGCCCTTTTCACTGAAGTCTAGGTTTCTTTTAGCCTGCTTGGTTTTAGAAGGGGGAGAAGGCTGATCTACTATTGCTAGTGAGATAGCCCTTATTTTTCTCCTTCCACTCCTAGGGATGTTGGATTTCTTCGAAGGAGACTTTCCTTTCTCTTTTGGTTGTAGGCCTATTTCAAACTCATTCCAGAACAAAAAATGTGTCCATGCTATGTTTCTCCTCTGTAGAAATTCTTAGGCAATGAGTTGTATGAGGCCATGGTGAGACAACCTTCCTACAATTTTGGTGGGGTGGGCCTTTACCTTGTGTGCCATTTTTGTTAAGCTCTTGTAGAGGTAGAAAGGTAAATTTAAATGGCTTATTCCTGTAAAATGGTTCATCAGTTTGAAGTGATATATCATTTCCCTGCTGTATCTACCTTCATAGGTTATATACACCAAAATTGCTTTCAGTAATTGTTGCCATCTCTCTTCTAGCCAGGTGGATGGAACACTTTTATTCCATACGCATTTCTGTGTTTAGGTTTTAGATAGGATCTGAACTCAACATTTTTAGTAATGGTGGTCTTAAACCACTTCTCCCCAGTTCTTGGGAGTTCTATCACCTCTGTAATTAGGGTTTCATCCACTCGGAACTCCTCCTTGCCTATCAGTGCCTTGGATCCATCAAAAGGAAGGGAAAATGCCTCTGCAATTTGCTGGTCTGACCCTTGAACTTTCTCACAAAACCTGTAGCAGCCTGCATCTTTGAAGAATTGGCAGACTTCTGGATGTGAGTCAAGATAGCTGATGTCTCCTAGTTCCTCTCTAAGGGCAGGTCCTCCTTTCTTCATCTCTGAGCTGTGCTGCTTAGTATCCTATAAGGAAAACCAAAATTCGAACTCTGTAAAGGAAATTAATGCACTGGTTTTAGGGGATGGGCTCGAGCAGTCAGTATGCATGCAAAAAATGAGGATTGTACTGGGGATGTGGTGCTAATTTTGAGGGGTTAACCACTTGATAGGAATTCGAATCACATGATGGACTATTCAGGTGATATCCATGAGATGGCCAGCTTAGTAATCATTTTTAATTTGAACTTGGTATTAAGTGGAGGTTTACTACAGTTGTGGGATAGATGGAATGTAGATTAGGGTTTTGATTCCCATCAGTTAGGTCAGATCAATAACGACCTCTTTAATCATCAACATATGCCTTACTACAGTTTCCCCATCCTTTCGGTGGTTAATCGTGCTAAATCATGACCTAACTTGTGTTGACGAGTTTGATTTGACGGACAGGTAACCATTTTCTCTTTTCAGCCTTTTCGGTGGTTAAGAATATCTAGGTTTTAGTTCGCTAGTTTCCGAAAGCTGAGCTTTCAGTGCCTAATGAACCACCGACACGTTGCCCAAGCCACCGAAAACTTTCTTTCCAAAAAACATGTGTAACGAGCTTTCGGTGGTTTAATTCCTTTTCGGATCTCATCGTTTAGCTGTCGAAATGCAATCCTTCCAATGGCTAATGAACTATTTGAAAGTTCACCCAAGCCATCGAAAGTTCCCCTTTCCAAAAATCTATTTCATTTTCTTTCGGTGGTTAATGTCTTCCTGAAAACACTCGCTAAGCTACCGAAACCAAGGGTTTTCGGTGGCTAATGAGCTGTTGGAAAGCTCGCCTAAGCCACCGAAAGTCCTTTTCCCAAAAATTTATAAAGAATGTGATGAGCAGGCTTTTGGTGGATAACATGGTCTTGCATTAAACTATTAGCTGCCGAAAGCTAGGATTTTCGGTGGCTAATGAGTTGTTGAAAATCTCGCCTAAGCCACCAAAAGCCAAAACTTTCAATTTTTTTAAATAACAGAACATCAAATATCCCAACTTTGTTAGTCACCCCAATATCTTTCATAATATGACTTGAAATCTTCATCCTATCAAAAAATAAATTGTTTGAGTGAACCTATTGAAAATAAATTTATTTTAGGAGATAACAAGTAACTTTCTTTACGTAATTGTTTACCCTGTTTTCATTTCAGTTTGTATTTTCTTTCATGTTTGGGCATTAGTGTATATGGGCCAAAATTCATCTCATATGCTCTCAGTCCATTGTTCAAACATTTTTAAACATTTTCTTCTAAAGTCCTGTAGAATTCACCCTAGTTAAGTGCTCTATTTGATGGATTGTCTCCCTCTATCCACTAATCCACCTACTAATACCTCTAGATTGAAGAAACGGTGTCTATATTGCCTCTATCAACAAACCTTCATACTTCTTACATCCTGCAATTTGTTTCAAATCTGATAGTTGACTCCATGGCCCAATAGTCTCCTCCATGATTTTCNCCAACAAAATTTATAAAACAAACTTGTCCTATTCAGAAATCTAACCTTTAGACTGTCTTTGATTGAATATTTTGAGTATGGAAACCTTATAAATAGTGAGATGTCCCTCTCTTATTGTATTGGGTTAGAAATACAATTTAAAGCGGTTTTGTTGTTACCTTGGGATTTTCCCTTCATAGCTTGGGTACGCTCTGAGTACTAACAAACTGGTACCATTGCCAGGGATGAAGCTTCAAATATTCCTTGGGTATGAATGACATAGTTTTAGATTTGATTGTTGATGGTGAACAATAGTCAAGCCATTAAGAAGTTGTACATCTTTCACCTTGTGACTCCATTCTCAGAGAATCTAGCTTGCAGTNCTATTCAGAAATCAGACCTTCAGACTGTCTTTGATTGAATATTTTGAGTATGGAAACCTTATAAATAGTGAGATGTCCCTCTCTGATTGTATTGGGTTAGAAATACAATTTAAAGCGGTTTTGTTGTTACCTTGGGATTTTACCTTCACAGCTTGGGTACGTTCTGAGTACTAACAAACTGGTTCCATTGCCAGGGATGAAGCTTCAAATATTCCTTGGGTATGAATGACATAGTTTTAGATTTGATTGTTGATAGTGAACAATAGTCAAGCCATTAAGAAGTTGTACATCTTTCACCTTGTGACTCCATTCTCAGAGAATCTAGCTTGCAGTGGCTCCACTGCTGATATGATCCAGAGATCAAGTTTTCAAAGAAAACTGACAGGCCCTACTGAGGAAATGAGCTCATTAAAAAATTATAGAGATGCATGATCAAAGGATAAGGTACCCAAGTTACAGTTTCCTCCTATATGCCTTGTCCTTCTGTAAAAAAAATTTACTATCTATTCCTAAGCTTGTCAAAAAAGTTTTTCATTATGCATTACACTCACAACAGAACCATGAATTTACTCTTGTATATCCTTCTTTATGAACTAAAATTTT
>LPNX010662518.1:29211-71313 GCA_001517045.1 Pseudotsuga menziesii
ACCTTGTGCGTTTGGTTTTGACCGAGATCTTTCATTCGAACCACATGCCCTTAAAGGCCACCCTTGTGAGCCTCATGAAACCACAACTAACAATAATTCCATGCCACATAACTCTGTTTCTTCCAATATCCCAAACCGATACCGACCACTCCACTTACCTCATATTCTTCATAATTTCCCTACAAAGCACTACAAGTACCTTCCTAAGTTTGATGGAGAATCCAAGAACCTTACAGCTCAAAAACATGTACAATCCTTTGAGCACTTCCTTGAACTTTTTGAAATAAAACATGTTGATGTCTACATGAGGGATTTTTCCTAGTCTTTGCAAGGAAATGCTAAGGAATGGTTCATGCACTTGCATCCTGGATCCTTCAGTACATGGGAGGAACTTTCTGACATATTTTTAGAATTTTGGGGTGAGAGAAGGCCATCGGATCAAATACTTTCATAATTCTATTCCCTGAAGAAATAGGAGAATGAAACCATGTCTAGTTTCAATAGGAGACTTGCAAAATTTTACTATAACATGCCAAAAGGGGTCCAACACCTTGAAAATGCTGCTAAGCTTCACTACGCAAATGCCTTTGCTCCTGATATGTCATTGCTCCTTCTGGAGAGAAAGTCAGTCACACTGCAGCACATGTTTACAGACTGTTTGGAGGTTGAAGATAATCTCAGGATGTCTAAAAAAATTTCAGACCAAGACAGTGGTGATAAAATGGAAAAGAAATTAGAATTGGTTGAGCAACATAAAAAACGAGAAACATTTTGTGTACATCTCAAACCCTCTCTTAGTGGGCAGAAAAAATTATCATCCCAGTGATATAAAAAGGGATGACTCTGCTAATCTATTTTCTAAAAGGTGCAATTGGCCTATTGGAAATTATGTTAATGGTGATTCCAAAACGGATTTCGGAATGCCCATATATGATGGATATGAAGATGAGTGCATGGACATTGTACCTTCTAAACCAGTTATGGAATTGAGGTCTATCAATAAAGAGAAACTAACCATGATCCACATTCAAAAGGTTGAAGAAATAGAGGACAATGAGCATGTTGAAGGTGACAGTTTACCTTTGTGTTACTCTTCATTCGAGCTGGTAAGGCAGAGACTCAAGGCCTCCAAGAAGAAACAGAAAGTTGAGGATATGGTACATTTTGTGAACTTGTTTGAAATAGAAGATGATGTGGATGAACAATCATCCTGTCAGTCTCAGCTAATGGATAAATTAGTAGTTTGCAATGAGGCATTGGATCCCAAAGACAGAGGTGAGGGTTCCCAAATTAATGCTTCTCCAAATCTTTCACATTCATAATTTTCATCTCATAATGAAGGATTGTGTTTGCTTGGAAGTGTTAGAGAGAAAAATGATATTTCTGTTGAAGCATATAAGAAAGGTGGAGTTTTAAGTTCAAAAATTTTGAATGAAATTGTGGATATTTCATTTGAAAGTAGTATTACGAGTTCCTTTCAGAGTTCTTTTGAAGATTATTTTGACAGTATGCTAGAGGAGTTACATTTTGGGAAGCTCCCCTATGGTAGAAAAAATACACTAGAGTATCTTGAGGGTTGTCATGTTTTCTATGATCTGGTGGTAGAATACATGGAGAGGTTGGGTAATGGTAATGACTAGTTATATATGTATTGTAAATAACAATTCTATTGTTATGACCTCCTTCCATTAAATCTTCCATCTCTGCTTTTGATCAATCCTAATGAAGAAACATAATTATGGGATAAACTTCTTGATTGGCTTTATTGGAAGTCATAGTTTACTTGATTAGGCATTTGTGCTCAATTAAATAGGGTAGGTAGGTATGAATAAGCTCAAGACATGGAGATCATTTCCTTTGGTAAATTTTCTTTTATAAGTTCTGGTATGTAGTTACAGTCATTTTCAATTTTCAGAGTACAGCCAAGTGACAGTTTATAGGTAGGCATGAACTTACTTACAGAGTGGTTCAAATTTGTGTTTCAGCTCAGAACAGATTGAGGGATCCAGAGAAATACTAAAAGCAACCCAATGGACCTAGCATGTCATCTATGCGATTCTTTGCTACCTCACTGGGAGGATAACATCCCTAATGGAGCCAGTTGTTAGCACTATATTTAACTTTTTGAATTATAGAATTGCCAGGTTTAAGATGTGATCTTACTTGAGGAGCACTTTCTGGGTTATCTCGTCAGCAAGTTTCACCATTAGGAGACGTCAGATAGGGTGTGGATCCTAATCTATGGAGATAGATCATGCTACAAATTGAAACATGCAGCAATGGGATGAGAATAAAATGTGTCGAGCTTCAACGGTCTAGATGCAAGATGATGTAGATCAACGATAGAAAGACATTTTGCTAGTGGGAGATGCGAGGTAAAGTTTGGTCTTTAGATTTGCAAAGGAGGTTAAAGAAGAGAAGTGTTGGAAGCTCGAGAATAACGCAAATCTAGATCGATGGCCATAAACAATTCCGCTCGATGAACATGCATGAAGGAAGAGGCTTTTCCAAATCACGGAATATGTTAAAAGGAGAAAAGGTCGGATGGTTGGGTTAAAGGCAGAAGTAGATCTATGTTCATAGTCAATTCTGTGATCTGGAATAGCGCAGTCAATGTCAAGATATCAATTCTTGAAAATTTGTAGAGGTCACGAAGCTCTATGATCGAAAATAAGGGGTCGAGAGGATCAACGGGTGAGGAGTGTTCCGCGATTAGAAGTTGCACAGGCGATCCAATAAGAAGTGATCAGAGGGGAGTTAAGGTTCTCATGGTTTGACTGTCCCGATGAAAACAGATCATGGATCAACGATAGAGATCGATCTTCCCCAATTAATCTGTACATATTGATGTTGTAGGAATTGATATGAAGAGTTGTTTATCGATGGCTTGGGTTTAAAGGCATGTGGACGATGGATGTCAAGGCTATCCAAATCAAATAGTTGATAAAATCCTAGGACTGCAAGGGTCGCATTAGGATCGATCTAACGGTAGAGGGTACATTCTCATGCATGGTATGATCCCTAGACAGATTAATCGATCTCCCTGACGCCATTTGTAGCATGTGTACAGGAGAAATCATCCCCACAACAGTGCCACATCACCCAAAGATAGATATTCATCGTGTGGTTGGCGTGTGGAGTCAAGAAAGTATCATGAGAATCTATGAGGTGGAACAGTCAATCCACTCTCGACACGAAGCAGGGTAAGCACAGCAAGGAGAATCATTCTATTTCCTGCCTAACAGGGGAGAAAAAGTGTGAGAACATCTAGTCCATATGCCTTGAAGCGTATGGTCAACCATGTAGGGTGATGCCAAAAAATATTTTCCACAGCAGATAAGGCGGCATGACTAGATCTCCAGTAGGTAAGGGATAACTCAGCTAATTCCCTCACACATGTCACCACCAAGATACTCGACGAAGAAATGTGCAAGAATACTGACCAGTCATCCCAAAGCCCAGTATCCCAGTCCTATATAACACCACCTTTCAGAACCATTGAAATGCATAGCATGAGCTAGTATAGAGGCAAATCCTAAAGTGTTGTTCTGTTTCAAATCCCTAGAATTCCCAGAAGCCGGTGATGAAAATATGGTTTGAGAATATTGTCCTCTTAAGTGTGTTGATGTTTGGTGAGCTCATTTCCATGCTCATCCGTTACCCTGGTTTTTCATACCAAGGATAGCACCAGCCATCGGGGTGTAGATATGAAGTACTTTGAGAGATACACCCATTTTTTGATAGCCACACCCCCAGCTACACTTTGCCTAGATACTCACATCCCATGAGTGTTTTTCCAGGACCCCTCAATACCATCGTTGCCTCTAAATCTCCTGCACATGAGGACAGTCACTGACAGCGCTTAGTGGGAGCAATTTTTCGAGATGGAGCATCAAGGGTCCAATGCCTGCACTACCCTCTTTATGAAGTCCACTTACCAAAGGTGGTGGGGAGGGTGGAGGCACACTCCACTATATTTCCTGTAGGAGAGCCCACCTCGTGGAAGGTGGGAAGTATAAGGATGAAAAGACACTATAGAGTCTTTTCTTTGCTGAAAGCAATGTGACCCTTCTTCCAAGCCCCTCAACTAACAGTTTTACCCGGAGAGGGGGAAGCTGCGAAGAAGGTTGAGCAAGGAGGGGACACAAAATTCCTTCCCAATTTGCGTCCATGCAGAAAGGTGCCTTTGAGCATAGAGGTGACACAAAGCGAGAGGTAGAAAAGCACGTTGCTAACTTGACAAGCCAACCAGAGGTTTCAAACTCAATCAGTGATGACCCACCTAAAAAGAAACCTGAAGGCATCATTCTCAAGATCAATAGGCTCAACAACAGAAATGTCATGCTGCCACCCAGATGAAGCATGTGCTCTAACTCCATAATGTCTGGTTGAAATATATGTAAACTGTGGCATAAGTTCCACACTCTAGTTGTTAGTTTGATGGTGACTGTAAATAGTCTACGTCCCATTCCGATGGCAAGCCTTGGGGATATGAGATATTATAAATAGGATCTCCTTAGAGGAGAGAGGGGTTGGGAAATTTCAAGAGCGGGAGCTCTTCATTGTAATATGTTTTCAGTTTCCCAGAGTTGAATTAAATTGCAGAGGTGGAATGATAAACACTCATGGCAAAGACTCATGTGCCATCTCGTTCTTCAATAAGTAACTTTCTTTACGTAATTGTTTATCCTATTTTCATTTTAGTTTTTATTTTCTTTCATGTTTGGGCATTAGTGTATATGGGCCAGAATTCATCTCGTATGCTCTCAGTCCATTGTTCAAACATTTTTAAAAATTTTCTTCTAAAGTATTGCAGAATTCACCCTAGTTAGGTGCTTTGTTTGATGTGTTGTCACCCTCTATCCGCTAATCCACCTGCTAATACCTCCAGATTGAAGAAACTGTGTCTATCTTTCCTCTGTCCAAAAACCTTCAGACTTCTTACATCTTGCAACTTGTTTCAAATCTGATAGTTGACTCCATGGCCCAATGGTCTCCTCCACAATTGTCCCACCAAACTTTATAAAACAAACTTGTCCTATTCAGAAATCTGACCTTCTAACTATCTCTGATTGAATATTTTGAGTATGGAAACCTTGTAAATAGTGAGAGATCCCTCTCTGATTGTATTGGGTCAAAAATACAGTCTAAAGCGGTTTTGTTGTTACCTTAGGATTTTCCCTTCACAACCTAAGTACGTTCCGAGTTCTAACAGTTTGTTTTGCTTAGTTTGTATGTTGATTCTCCATTCAATTGCTCCAACATAATCAGAACTCTCTTCTTGAAGATCTAAATGGCATTCAAATTCTAACAGTCGCCAGTATCAAATTTCCTCAAATTTGAAAAAGTGTATTTTTTGTGCACCTTTGGGAGCTCTGTTAGGCCATATGGTCTGTCGCGGTGGAATTTTGGTTGATCCAACAAATATTTTCATCATCCTTGACTTACCACCACCTACCATGGTTAAGCATTTAAGAGAAACATTAGAACATAGGGATACTACGGAAAGTTTATCAAGGGATACGAAAAGATGACTACCCCAATGGAGAGAGTGCTGGAAAAAGACACTAAGTTTCAGTGGACAGATGAATGTCAATAGATTCTTGATAAACTGAAGAACAAGATGGCTACTGCGCCAATACTTGTATTTCCATACTGGAAAAAAATAATTTCATGTTCATGTTGATGCATCGTCTGTTGCGCTCGTCATGGTACTAATGCATCCAGGGGAAGGAGTGATTGATCACCTCATTTATTTTGCTAGAATAAAGTTATCAACTGCAGAGAAAAATTACACCACAACAGAGAGGGATGGGATAGCGATGGTGTCTGCACTGCAAAAATTTAGACATTATTTGCTGGGTGGACATTTCAAGATGTACACTGACCATTCCACGCTCAAATATTTGGTAAATAAGCCAGTTTTGGGGGGGAATATCTGTCGATGTCTTCTCCTCTTCAAGGAATTTAATTTTGAGATAATTGTTAAACCGGGTCGGTTGAATTTGGGACCAAACCACCTGTCAAGAATTGAAAGGGTAGAAGAACCTACTAGTCTGGAATATAATCTCCCTGATGTGCAATTGTTTACGATAACCGTGTTTGTTGATCAATATAAATATATCATACATTTTCTGAGTACAGGTTATGTGCTAGCTAAATTTACCATGATGCAAAAGAAATAGTTAGTAGTGCGAGTTGCATATTTCCAGTTGATTGTTGGACATTTGTATAAACTAGGACCTTATGAGATACTTCGACGATGTGTTTTGGAGCATGAGCACCTAATGATATTAAGTGAAGCATATGCTGGTGTCATAGGAGGCCACTATGCAGGAAAAGAGACCATGAGGAATATTTTTCAAGTAGGGTTATGGTGGCCCACCATGCATGCAGATGCTCGAGATTATTGTCGCAGTTGTGATATCTATCAAAGAACTGGGAAGCCATCCCGAAGACATGAAATGCCACTAGTACCGTATATAACATTACAGGAATTTGATAAATGGGTTGTTGACTTCGTAGGACCTACCAGTTCAGTAGGGAAGTGCACCAGAGTAAGGTATATTATCACTGTGACTGATTATCTGGCTAGATGGGAAGGAGCTGCACTAGTAAAGGAATGTACTGCTGTGAAAGCCACGAATTTCCTATTTGAAAACATTGTGACAAGGTTCAGTTTCCCAAAGATTTTGATCAGCGATCAAGGTATGCATTTTTTTAATCAATTGATTCAAGAACTAACTGATGAATTCCAGATACAGCATAGAAGAACAACTCCATATTACCCTCAAGCAAATGGAGTTGTCAAAGCATTTAGCAATATTTTGGAAAATGCACTTACAAAGTTCTGCAATGCGTGAAGGGATGACTGGGATCAGAAGATATCTACAATGCTATGGGAATATCGCACAACATGTAATAATTGAGAGTTGTCATGGTCACATAAATGACATATGGTGATTTTGTGGAAGATATTACTTCAACTAATCCATTTGGTGGAAGAACGCTTTGTTGCAGGATTTCACCAGAATGTAGAAAAGAAAAGGCAAATGGCATGGCATGATAGACACATTAAGAGAAAGCATTTTGAATTCAGAGGTCTTGTTCTTATGTACGACAGTAAATTCTTCAAGCATCTAGGGAATCTGAAAACACATTGGTTAGGACCACCTGTCATTAAGGAATTCACTAAGGGAGGGGCAATGAAGTTAGAGAAATTATATGGGGCAAAGGTTAGAGGGATCATCCATGGGAGCCAATTGAATCCTTATTTTATAATAGAGACTAGGTCGCAAAGCAAAAAAAAGAGAGAGAGGGAGAGAAGAGAGAAAACAAATGAAAGAATGTGAAATCTAGGTCACAAGGAGTGTGACGAGAAGCTGAAGGAGCTCGAAAAGAGAAGAAAATTTATCACATGACACAAAATAGGTCAGAAATGATGTGACATTGGCACAATAATTAAGGACTCACTGAAAATACACGGTGGACTTCCTTAATTCATAAGTCCGAGAAAATATGTTGGCGGGATTTGTGGCCATGAATACCTATAGGAAATAACTACTCTGCGGGTACTAGCTAATTGACGACGTATTGCAAAGTTTCCTTAAATTATTTAACTCAATCCTATGTGCCTAAAAGGACATATTCATGGTAAAATAAATAACCACTCTTGTGAAGCACATCTATCAGAAATTGTTGTCCCATTTCAAACTTCTTTCCCAAGTTCAGTTTCATTCTACCTACATGCAAGAAGAGCAATCGTGTCTGTAAAATTACAAGCTAAAGCAATTCCATGGTAATTTCAATATCAAGTACTAGTGCAACTGTGGAATATGAATTGGGGTCTGCATCATTGATGTATATCATGGAAGATAATGAGGGATATATCCCACCACCGCAATAGCCTTCCCCAGTAGCTGGACACAACCCACCTCAGAGAACAAGAAAGCATAGAGTAAAGGAACCAAGACCCTATGTGGTTTCAAAATGAAAACGTACAATGAAGAGGAAGAGGAAGGAGAAAGTGATGTCAACACCACCAACCCATGGTAACAATGAAGACTCGAAAACCAAGACTTTGTTTCCACCATACATCCCACTAAGACGAGTAGATGCACCGAAGGTTACACTACCAGGTAAGATTCGAGCCTCCCTGGTAGCACCCAAACTACCAAAAGGAATTCACTTACTACAGGACATTATGCACAATTTGCATTCATTATCCTTTCAAGGCCATGATACCAACATGCTGAGTTCCATCGATAGAAAAAAATACATGAAACTGGTAAGGGAAACACCTAACTCACCATACTACTTTGTTACAAAGGAATGGGAAAAAAGGTTGGAGCAGTCTAGTCTATTATTATTACTTTTCATGCCACATTTTGGTCGAAGCACAAAGGTGAATACCTATGTGAAGCAGTTTCTAGTAGTGTTTCATGGAGGATACTTGTGGCTGGACAAGCCATACTCGGTAGTTGTCAACCTTATTTCAGCAATTACAGGACTTCTGAGAGAAGCACTGGACCCAGTGTCTCTTTTAGAGAAGGACAAGGACCTAGTGAGGATTGACAGGATCAAGAAAAATTATGGGAAGTTTAGATCCAATAGAGGGTTCCTAATTTCGTCCATTAATGAATCAACTATTCATTTTGCAGCAAAAATACTCTCCTACAAAATGTTACAAACGTCAATACCAAACCAATGTACCGCGGGTGCAATGGCACTAGTTGAACTCTATGTAGAGGGAGTTCAAATTAATTGGCACAATTTTTGTTGAATGAATTTTTACAAGATGTGACTACATCACAAGAAGAAGGTAACCATTTCCATTATTCCTGGTTTTTAATTTTATATTCATTTATAACATGGTACAATCCACCAGAATACCAAGGGGTAGATCTGTCGATGAATTGCAAGGGAGCAAGATACCAGAATCTCTCATTTTCACCAAAGAAGGACATGCAGACAAATAAAAATATTGATTTTTCCTACGTGGAGAGGCCCTAAGGTGTCAGGTGAAGAATGTGGTAAGACTCTACGATGACACTATTGTGTGATTTTGGAAAGTCATCAGATTCCATATTCACCCACATTATATTTTTGTGCAACCACAAAAAGACCTAGATTGCCAATGGTTGGCGATGTAGTTTGTTCTAACGGAAGCAGAAGTGGAAACCATTACCAATTATTGGCCAAAATAATGGTTCCTACCTGTGCTAGAAGCTGAGATAATGGAATAGGGTGTAGAACAGGAGAAACCGTCAGTGCAAGACAACCACGAAAGAAAGTCGAACAAGAGTGACGCCAACTTGTCTCCACCGGACCCATCGTAGAGAGAGAAGGAAGATAAGGAAACAACAGAAGAAAAACAACCTAAGCATAAGAAAAGGAAGGCTGATAAGTATACCAACGTAGATCCAAATCCTAGGCTCTATCAAGCGCCGAGATGGATCAAATCTCTCGAGGTGCAGACCTCTTCTTAGGTATCCATTGATTTGATTCAAACCAAAAGACACATATTTTTATTTAAGGTCCACATATAATATTTTTATTATTAATATTTAATATTATTTATGGCGGACATATAATATTTTTTATTATTTTTTATTTTGTTAGGAACAAACATTGCATCATTTTCCCTCCTACAACCATGGTTTGTTTAGGAGGCCTTGCACATGGTCTTAAAACCATTTGCAAGGCCCTCCTAAAACATGTACAATAAAACCATGGGTTGTTTAGGAGACCTTGCACATGGTTTAAAAACCATGTGTAAATTCTCCTAAACCATGTACAATAAAACCATGGGTTGTTTAGAATGTCTTGCACATGGTTTTAAAACCTTGTGCAAGGCCAACATTTTTGGGGGGATAATTCAATTTTGTGTTTTTTTCTTGACCCACATATTTTTTTTACAGATAATTAAATTTTTACTTTTTTATTGTTTTGTTAGGTAGGAAGATTACAACATCTCCTCCATATTAGATTGTCTTTGTGGCCGACATTTATTTTGGCCTATTAGAAAATTTATTTTTTATTAATAAAAATAACTTTACGAAAGTGATATTATTTTTTATTTTGTGTTACAAAATCTCTCCCATAATATTCACTATCACTATTATTTTTTGCCGACATGTTACAAATGTTACATCACATTACAAGATCTCTTCCATAATATTCACTATCACTATTATTTTTTGCCGACATGTTACAAATTTTACTAGCATTACATCATGTTACAAGATCTCTCCCATAATATTCACTATCACTATTATTTTTTGCCGACATGTTACAAACGTTACTAACGTTACATCACGTTACATCAGGTTACAAGATCTCCCCCATACTAGGATGTAGAGCACCTCTCAGCGCAACCAATACCAACCACCCCAAGTAGTTAACTCACAAAATGAACCTGGTCCCTCTAAAGTACCGCAACCACAGATACCAAAACCGGATCACCCAATTAGAGTGCAAGTTGATGGAGAAGTACTAGATTTGGGAACCCCGGAATTCAACGATGTGGCCAAAAGCATTGTCCAGGTAACAATATATTTCTCACAAATGTGATTGACTAACATATATGAATCATAGAAAGTTGCAGTTGGGGAGATTAAAGAAAGAGAAACCGCTCTGGGAAAGCGAACAAAGAAATCTTAAAAGCTTATTAACAAACTCGAAGAAAAAATGGAGAAGATAAAGCATAAAACAAAAGTAAGGGAAGAAAGCAAGATCAGGCTTGAAATTGTATAAATATGGCATGTACAAACCTTAATGATGAAGAAATTACAACATAAATTCATATAGAAGACAAGGTGATTCGAGTGGGTAAAGTAGCAACTGATATTAGGAAGAATGTTGCCCAGCTTGAAGAGCAGGTAAGACTAAGAACACCCATGTAGGTAATAGAGGAAAGAAGAGAAGCAGTAATTGAAGCTGTGAAGAAGATAGCAGAAGCAGAAGAAATATCTGCCAAGGCTGTCGACCGAGTCTCTCAGACTTGGGAAGCCCTATTGGATGATGAGAAATCACATAATATTGCAAATGAGCTAACTTCATTTGAAGTAAACATTACTTAGATAAGGAATGATATGAAGCAGCTACCCTTAACACTGAAAATGGATAAGGTAGTAGAGATGAGGAAATTGTAGCAGAAAACAACATTGTTGCGCACACAATAGCAACACCGTGAGGAAAAGGTGGAAGAGTTGCAAGCCAAAGCAAAAAAAGTTACAGGAATCATTCATCCTGTACATCAGAAGGTGCATGACATAGCATCATTAGTAGAGAAGTTCATGCCATAACATGTCAGTTCCAACCTAGTGGAGCAATTGTGGAATATAGAAGAATAAGTACGCATAGAAGTACAGATAGTGGTGAAAATCGTGGAATATTTTCAGAGAAAAATCAGGACAACTGAAAAAATGGAGGAATAGCTTCGAGTGGCTCGGGACGAGCCACAGGTGAATGTTGGGGGTTTGTTCGGCCTAGGGATAGTAAGGTAGAATTCAATCATAATTCTGACCAAGTATAGAGAAGAGATAAAGAAGAAGGAGAAGAAGAAGAAGGAGCTACAATAGAAGTAGCAATAGAAAAGAAAGAAGAGAAAGGAAGTTGTGACAAAAGCAGTGATAGGAAGGAAGAGGAAGAGGAAGAGGTGCCAGAAGAGGAAGCTACACTGAAAGAGTAATTTGTGAGAGAAGGAGGGCGTGGGAAAAGGAAAAGTGTGATAGAATATCAGCATCAGAAGGTGTGTAAGGAGCATAATGACTGGTGTTACAAAGAGAAACTTCTTATGGATTGGGGTAGACCACAACAGACTGAACAACACCAAAAATCAATCCATTCCAATATGCAAGAGAAATAAATGCATCTAACACTAAGGGATATGGAGCATACCTTATTCTAGATGGTTGATGTAGATCCTCGTTGAACTTTTCCAACACATTTACATTTACGATTCCCTCTCAACAACAGCAAACAAGACAAGCATTTTATGTATCAAAGTGTTAGGCCTACTCTAGAATATATAAACCATCATGTATAAGAAAATATAACTACATCAATGGAAAAAATATTCATAGTTATGCACATGTATTAGATGAGAAATGGATATTTCTATTAATTAAAACTGAGATAGGACAGTGACAAATTATGTCGGCAGCTCGTCGAAGCAAAGAAACTGAGTCCTCCACTACTTCAATCCTCCATCTCAATGGAAATATCACAAAACAAAGGCAAGCTTGGGAAGAGCAGCAATGTGTGCTCCAAAGGGACAAAGGGATGCAGACTCAAGAATAAACAAGTGAGGCAACAATGTACTATAGTTTCCTTTCTCTCCAAAATTCTCCTCCTTCAATGCATCCAAGAGGCTTAATATATATCCCTCAAATAGGAAATGGAGGGTCGCTTCTGAGCATTTTCAGGAACATGGAAGGCCAAGAGTCAAGTTATTTGGGACTATATGAGGAAAACTCCAAATCTTTTTGTTTTTACGCACATTTCTCGATGTACATGAGTATTGGCTCAAAAGCTGCGTGTACACGCGGGTATTGGTTTAAAAGTCGCATATACACATAAAAAGGTGTTTTTGGGGGACTTTCTCGGCTAACCAAAGTATAATAAGAGAAAGGGGGGTCCAAGGAGTCTACAGAGGGACATGGAAGGCCATAAAGATGTGATCTACCAAGTGTGGTAAAATCATCTATAAAAAATTCCCCCTAATTTGTGAGGTCAAAGGGGTAACACGATGGTTGGAATACATTATATCCATCTTAGAAGTGGAGTAATGAAGACCCAAGTGGAAGAACCAGCCACTCATCAGTACAATACAATGATAAAGTTAAGGTTCTATGGCATTAGAAAGTGGGTTCGTACCTAAAGTTAAGGTGAAATATTCATAAGGCGATGCATATGCAAGCAGATGTGGAGTCCTAACATATATGCCAGTTCAAAATTATACCTATCATGAGCATGAACAGGTCGAATCCTCAACGATATTGTACAAAAAAAGGACCCTACATGACAACAATATTAGTCCAAGACAACTAGAAATAGTCGGTAAAGAGTCCAAACTATAGGGTATAGGGAGGACTGATCATGAAAACTACATTCAAAAGAAATAGTGCGATGGACGATGGGACATAAGAAGGAATGTAAGGTGTAGACCCAACGTTCATGTATCCACTGCCACCCCCATGAGGGTGAACACTACTATTAAGACCGGATGAAGGGAGTGAAAATCCTCCGCAAATGGAGTAAAGGATGGAATATGACCACTCCTGAATCTATAATCAAGGTAAGTGGTTGTGGTGTCCCCCAGTCCAATTCCAAGGTCCACACTAGGACCTGGAGCGGGTGATGGGATTCTAGTAGTGATATCAACAATTCCAAACATAAAAGGACCTGAAATCAAGAGAACATAAATATACTCAAGTAATCGTAATCCCTAAATCCAACTAGCGCACAAAGAGAATACTCCTAAGAAAATCTATAGCCAAATGTAGAAAAGTCAAAGGGAGGATGAATAATCTCCCAAATGCAGCAGGTATGTCTCTCCTAGGAGAGGCTTGAGACTCCCATACACTACAAGCGAAGGTGTGTAACCAATTATAGCGGCCCTCAACTTCAACATGTAAAGTGACTGTGTTGTCTGACCCCTACCTGGATAGGACACTCACAGAATAACCTCTGCAAGAACCCCCTGCGATAGCTAGGTAAGGAAACTAAGGTCACCCCAATATAACCAATGCTCAAGAGGACAGTCGCAGGCGAGATCTACCATATGGGAATGGTAACAAAGCCCGAAGCTCAAAAGCACCAAAGGTACCTCAAAACCCCCCAGATACAAATAAGATCTTGGGAATATCTTCAGCACTACAGAGAGAGTGGAAAGGGGCTATCCCCACCACAAACATGTATGTTTCCTCGTGCTTAACTCCCGTGTAAGAGGAACCTCCTGAGAACACCAATTATACCAAGGATTTCACTCTCTCACCTAGACAGACGCCTACTTGTTTTGCTTAGTAGTCTTGGAGAACTTATTCACAATGATCTATTCCAAACCCCTAAAACTGAAGCTTGTTGATGTAACCTATCAAAGAAAAATGTGTAATTCATTTTAAATTAAGTGTTAATTTAAGGGGTTGTGATTACTCAAAGGAAATGACCATGCAACCAATCATGTTATGACTCAGCAGTGAAAGTAAATATGCACACTTAACAAACAATGCCAAGTGCAATTTTGTCTTTAAATGAGAAAACATGGTATGCCACTACACGAGATGCAAAAATATCCACTCCCTTCCGAATGCCAATGCAATCCTTCCTATATGAAATCCTAAGAACAAATCTCATCCAAGTAATCCAATGCAAGTACCTCATTAAATCCATATGTGAGATGCAAGTAAGAATGCAACTATATAATTATTTTGTATTTTCAATATAAAAGAATGAAAATGCAATAAAAGTCATTAAAATTATTAGTCTCTGCATCAAGCATCAAACACAAGCCAATAAAGACACCGAGACAAAAATACTAATGCACTAATGGAAAAACAAAAAAGGAGATAAATGACTAAAACTACTTTCAAAGAAAAATCAATGAAAAAGCGGTCTCTGGTCACAAAAGAAGTAGTCAACAGACAACATCAGTACCCAGGAAGACACGGCCACACTCACAACCCACCCAACAACTTCCCACATAAAACTCAACCAAAACGGAGGATGTACGCGACTTTTGGGAAAAAACCTACATATACATAGAAGAAACTGGTAAAAAGCAAGCCAAGGGTCAAACCACTCCAAGGGAGTGTTAATGGATGAACATACTACTAAATGTGACACAAAAACGGGGAGAAACAGAGAGCAAGTCAAGCACATTGTGCACCCAATCCCCCAAAGAAAAAGAAGGAACCTCCCCAGCAGAGTCGCCAATTCTGTTATGAAGATCAACTTCCTATGGCTTGGGGTAGACCACAACAGACTGAATGACACCAGAAATCAATCCATTCCAATATGCAGAAAAATAAATGCATCTAACACTAAGGGGTATGAAACGTACCTTATTTTGGACGGTTGATGTAGATCCTCATTGAGCTTCTCCAACATCCTTGCATTTACAATTTGCTCTCAACAACAACAAACAAGATAAGCATTCTATGCATCAAAGTGTTAGGCCTACTCTAGAATATATAAACCATCATATATAATCAAATATAACTACATCCATGGACAAAATATTCATAGTTATGCACATGTATTGGATGATAAATTGATATTGATATTAATAAAAACAAAGATAAGACAGTGACAAAATCTGTCAGCACCTCATCGAAATGGAGAAACTAAGTCCTCCACCACATCAATCCTCCATCTCAATGGCTAGCTCACAAAGGAAATCTTGGGAAGACCAACAATGTGTGCTCCAAAGGGACAAAGGGATGCAGACTCAAGCATAAACAAGTGAGGCAATAATGAACTATAGTTTCCTTGCATTCCAAAATTCTCCTCCTTCAATGCATCCAAGAGGCTCAATATATAGCCCTCCAATAGGCAATGGAGGGTCAAGTCCGAGTGTTTTCAGGCATATGGAATGCCAAGATTCAAGTTATGCAGGACTCTGAGGAAAATTCCAAATCTTTTTTTATGCACATTCTCCAATGTATGTGGGTATTGGCTCAAAAGTTGCGTGTACATGCGGGTATTGGTTTAAAGGTCACGTAGACACATAAACAGGTGTTTTTTGGGGACTTTCTTGGTTGATCAAAGTATAAATTGGGCACAGGGGGTTCCAAGGAGTCTGTAGAGGGACATGGAAGGATATAAAGATGTGATCTACCAAGTGTGGTAAAATCGACTATAACAACTAGAAAATGACAGTAAACGTAATGCTTAGAAAGTGGCAGGCCTTAAAGATCATGGGTACGAGTTCGGCTAGAGCCGACAGAAACCGCACGTGTGAAGGCATCTCTATAATTCATGCCATTAGTGCCTCACGTTAGGTGTTGCTAGAATAGGAAGGACTTGGCTAGAATAGGAAGTTGGTTGAGAAAGCGATAGAGAATGAGTCTGTATCAAGCCTGTAATAAGTTTGTAATAAGGCGATAAAAGAAGGAACCCAAGCTATATGCAGGTTAGCTTCTCTGTTGGTAGATATGTAATGTTAGACTGTTAGTTGATTTGTATTTTGTCTGTTAATATTGTTGGGTGCATATGAGTTGAAGAATCTACAGCGGAGTGCGCAAAAGAGTAGGAAAGGTTGAGTCGATCCAGTTTGTGTGCAAATAATTAGTAGAGCAAAGTAGAAAGAGAGCAAAAAGAAGATCAGAGAGAATGAGAGGGAGGAAGAGTCTGTAAACATAAAGAATAAGATCTTGAATAGAGTCTGCAGCTTAGTGCGCAGACGAAAGGTGTATATATTTCCTCATGCCAGATGAAGAGCACCTTTGTGTTTTTTTTCCGGATGGGTTTCCATGTTATATTTTGTGTATATGTGTGAATGTTGAATGTGTTTGAATTACTTGTGTAAATTTTGCATTGAATGAATGATTATAGATTTGCTTACAAATGAATAGATGTATATCAGTTGCATTGTATCAATTGAATACGATTATGTTGCGCAAAAATTGTTGATATAATAAGTTGTATAAGAGAAGTTGGGTTGTGACCTAACTATTGGGTCATAGCGAACACAAATAACCCACCCACAGACTTCCTTGAGAACCTTGGTAAAAGGCCAAGGTACCAGAAATCCCCCACCCAATTGCGGAAACGTGGTTCTGGCAGTTACCCATTCAAGAGAGATATATCGAGTGAGACTGCATCTACATCGCAAGTGCTGCCGACTGAGCTCCGCTCTGTCGAACCGATATCTTGGACTTTTCTGCGTTGAGCAAAAGAAACTGAACCTAGATCAAGATCCTCGAAGGAGAGCGAAAATACAACACTTTACATGAAATTTGTGATGGTGGTGTGATCTTTAAGAAACCATCGCTAAAAATAATATGTAATAAATAAAATAACATATCCATATCTCTTCCACTTCACAATGGTATGTATCAATATCAAGTAGAAAGATCAATATAAAACTTTTTATAAAAGAAAAACTTTTTTTTCAAAAGAAAAAATACCAGTCTTTGTTATTCAATTGATTCAAAAGACATCTTTTACATAGAACCAAGAACTGAGCACTCAGCAATCAGCAATCAGCAAAGACAACAGTCAGTAGACTGAGCAAGTAGCAGTCAGTAAAGACATCAGTCAGATCATTACAACAATAACAGAAATGATCAAAGAACATACTGCAACAGCCAAGATAGTAGGACTAAAGTCTGATCATGGCAGACTTTACTCATCATTCCCATATAAAACAGGTCAAAAAAACTCATAGAAATCGAAGGTGATCATCAACCAAATATTCCGGAGCAAAACCTACTAGCGGAGAGGACTCTGATCAGGACAGAAACATATAGAAGCACCACTAAAAAATGATGGCAACTGGAAGCTGAAGAAACTCAGCATTAAAATAGGACAAAATGTCCTTCATTGATGACCTTGCCATCCAAAAATTATAAGAAAAAACCATGACCCAAATCCAAATTCATAGCCTTCTTTCAGAGTCCATCTGCCAGAGAGTTATGTTCCCAGAAAATGTGCTTGAAAATCACCCGAGGAGCCAAAAGAAGCAATTTTCTAATATCTTTGCACTAGCGCATCAGTGTGGGAACATCAAGTGCCAACGTTTGATTAAGCCAAGAAATAATAATCAGAGAGTCTCCAAATATCAACTGGATTGGAATACCCATCTTCTTACTTAAACAGAGAATAGCCCAAGTAGCCAATAGTTCAGCTCTTGTATTGGTACCAGCACCACAACCAATGGAAAAACAGAAATAATGCTGATCATTTAGATACAGAACACATCCTAAACCACATAAATTTGCTGCAGATGCCCCATCAAAAAAGCCACAAGGAAAGGTCAGAGCAGGTTTGGAACCAACATTCCGGATTTTCATAGATTTAGTAGGAGCAGGATAAGTGTTTAACAGATCTTCTATTCTGATGAATCAGGCTGGAAGAGCAGGTTTCCAATTTTCAAAGATACACTTGTTACGGAGGTTCCAAATAATCCAAAAGATGAAGAAAGGCAAATATCTATAGGCCGCCTTGCTAGAGGGGGAGTTAAACCACTGGGTCAATAGGGAGTAGACCGAGTCATGGGTGGGGAAGACAAAACCGAATTTATCAGTGAAATAAGAGAATGTTCTCAAACTGGTGGGACAATATAAAAAGAGATGGGGGATATCTTCCGAATTGCTGCCACAAAGGATGCATTTACTTGGCCCCTGAAAACCTTTTCTCTGCAATTGGTCCTAGGTTAAAATACGCCCTTTAATCACAAGCCAAGTAAAGCAGATGATTTTCAGAGGGATACGTTGATGCCAAAGGAATTCCAACGAGAGATCTGGAGACTCCAAGCAGCTAGAAGAGATGTTGTCATATCCTTTAGCAGCTGATAGAGATCCAACAAAATTTGAATGAGAACAGAGAAGAGTATCATTTAGATCTGATAAAAAAATCCTTCCATATTCCAAACCCCGAATGTATCTTTCCCAAAGTAATTTCCAGTCATTACAAAGGTCTAAATCAGCAGCCGAATACCAGTAAGATAAAGCTGAAGAGGTAATATTTTTTGCCTGATTTAGTGTAACAATACCAAAATCTTCTAAATACTCCCGAAGACCAACTGGAAAAATATAATATGTGCCAAAACCTACCATGGGATCAACACCAACTCAAATTAAAGATCCATTTCCAACATTCCAGATCAGACCTTTGCCTAGCCACGGCAAAGTTTCAATAAAACCTCTCCATAAAATAGAGGCATTTTGCACAACAAATCTTTTTTCTCTTAACCAGATATGAACAGGTCTATTCTTCAGGGATTTGACAGAGATGAGCTTATTCCAAATACCAGAATTATTTAACACCCGCCAAAAACTTTTCAATCTTAAAGCAAGGCCGAAACTGGGCAGATGTTTGATCCCCCAACCTCCCTGAGAAATCGGCCGGGCCATCTCTTTCCAATTCATGAGGTGAAATTTTGATTTGTTTGATGAGGATCCCCAGAGGAAGGATAAGATGAGTTTTCTTAGCCTGTCAATAATGCTGGCCGGAATAGGAAAGAGAGAAAACCAGTAAACTGGGATACTTGTGAGGATTGATCGAATGAGAACAAGACGGCCTCCTAAAGACAACATGCGATTGGTCCAATGGGATATCCTTTTTTCAAATTTATCAATGAGCCAAAACCAATCTCTTATCAAATAACCAGAAGGCTTCAGATAACAGCCCATATAGACAAATCCTTTTGACAACAAATCAAGTCTGTAGGGAAAATTACCAGCTAAATTTTGAAGAAAATCCGCATCCAGATCATTGTGAAGGAAACTGGATTTATTTATATTAATACTCATGCCAGAAGCTTCACAAAATATATCCAGAATTTCCTTGAAGGCCTTCCATTCCTCCACAGAGCCAAAACCAAATAATATCACATCATCCACAAACAATAAGTGTGTGAGAGAGAGACGAGCCAAGATTTTAATACCTTTTATCTTCCCCTATTTTTTTGCCTCCTCAATTAAGAGACTAAGTCCTTCAGTAACCAGGATAAACAGCAAAGGGGATAAAGGACAACCTTGTCTAATTCCCCTGGAGGCTGGGAAAAAGGAAGATGGGGAGCCATTTACAAGAACTGCAAATTGAACTGATGTGAGACATCCCAAAATCCCATTCACCCCCACCAAAGGAACTCCAATTTGTAAGAGAATAAGTCTAACAAAGGACCAATTAACCCTATCAAAGGCTTTTGACAAGTCAAGTTTTAAGATTAGGGCATTCCTTTTACGGGCTTTAACAGTATGTAACACTTCTTGGGTAATGCCAATGGGGTCCAGGATCTGTCTATTTTTAAGGAAACCAAACTGCTGAGGAGAAATGGATTTGTCTAAGAAGGGCTTAAGTCTCATAGCAGCAATTTTCGAGATCAATTTATAGCAGAGGTTACAGAGGGAAATGGGATGAAAATCTGCAAAATTGACAGGTTTATCAACCTTAGGAATAAGAGTGATAAAAGTAGAGTTTAAAGCAGGAGAAACCCTACCAAGAACCCTGGAGGATTCTACCATCTTAACAAGTTGAGGGCTCAAGAGGTCAAAGAAAGTCAAGTAAAACTCAACAGGCCAGCCATCCGGGCCTGGGGCCTTATCTTTTTTGAATGACTTAAGGGCACTTTCAACTTCAGAAATAGTAACAGCACTCAAAAACACCTCTTTCTCGTCAGGCTCGAGATAGGAGGGAAATAATCGGATGATTTTAAGTTGAGCAGAAATGGAGGACAAATTATCATCTTCAAAAAAATTTCTGAAATGACGGATCCCAAGAGATTTAATATTTGGATCATCCGAGATCCAATCCCCATTTTCATTTAGCAAACACCAAATAGAATTGTGGTTTTTTCGTGTAGAAGCCACTGCATGAAAGAACTTAGTATTTGCATCCCCATTCGAAGCCCAAGTAATCCGGCTCTTAAGTCTGGCAGAGTAGAGTTCATGATCAATCACCTTTTTTTGTTCAGCTTTGAGAGAAAGGAGTCTAAGCTGTTGATCTTTAGACAAAAGAGCAGAAACTGAGGAAGAGAGAAGGGAGCTAATTTCTTCATCCAAGAAAACAGATTGGTCCTGCATCTTTTTGGTTTCCAGTTTAGTCCAAGATTTGACTTTGGTTTTAAGGATTCAGAGCTTATAGGAGGTCATACATGGGATCTAGTGGGTTATCAGAAAGAATAAGAGGCCATTTAGTTCTAATCATTTTTTTTAAATCCTCATTTGAGAGCCAAGACTGGTTAAATTTAAAGGGAAAAGCACAGGAGGAAAGATGATCCTGCCATTCAAAAATAACCGAAAAGTGATCTGATATCCCACATCTATGGGTCCAGACCCTGAATCTAGGGAGAGAAAAAACCAGTTGATCCGAGAGCAGATAACGATCTAGTCTTTTAGAAATACCTTCTTCCCCCATCCTTCCATTCCTCCACATAGGTCCAGCACAGGTGGGAGCCACATCCACCAGATGATGGTCTGATAGAAGCTTGGAGAAGAAGGGACCCAGAGGATCCAACTGAGCTTTGGGCCCCCAAATCTCCAAAACATTTAAAGTAAAATTCAAATCTCCAGCTAGGATGAGATTGGGAAGGGATAGAAGGCCCCCCGAGACTGCAGAGTTCCAGAAAGATTCTCTCTTAATATAAGGGCCATAACAATTTAGAATGGACAACTCAAGAGGAGAGCTTCTGAGGGAAGCTTTTAGGAGGATACCTGCAGCTGTATGGTAGGCCTTGCATCTAAGCAGTTTAGGATTCCAACCAAAAAGTATCCCTCTAGAGAGACCTTTTGCCTTAATGGCACAAAATTCCCACCTTGGACAGAGTTTGGAGAAAGCAAAAAGAGCTGGGTAAGTACTAGTCATAGTTTCTTGAAGGAGATTCACATCAGGGGAGAGCGAGGAAATCAAATGGCGAAGGCTTTTTTGCTTGGCTAAGCCTCCCAAGCCTCTAACATTCAGAGTGAGAAAACGCATTAGGGATCAATCTGTAAGGGGCTCTGTGCTCTAAGGGCCCAAGGGGAAGGGGAAGGAATTTGAGAGTCCACAGCTTTGAGTCTAGTAGAAAGAGGAATATAAGGATCACGCATAGAATCCTCCGCATCCTTGGAAGGTTTTTTCGATTTTTTCTTTCTAATAGTAACATTTTCGAATCTAATAGATTCAAGAGGCAGGACTGAAGGAGAAAGGGGAGTCTTGTCCGAAAAGATGTTCAGATATTTCTTCAAAGATGGATCAGAAAAAGAAGGTGAAATGACCGGACTAGGAGGGGAAACAGGGATGAGTCCAGCCTTGTTAAGAGGGGGAAAATCAGCTTCAGAAAACAGGGGAGGCTGGATGTTATCCCTATGAGGGTTTGGCTTCTCAGACTTATCCAAAGTCTGAAAGGAAGGGGAAGACTGAGGGAGCTTTACAGGTAAAAACTCAGAATGAGGGGTAACAGCCACAGAATCGGAGTGGTGAACAGGAAGAGTCTCTTCAACAAGACATTCCGGATGCAGAGAAATTCCAGTCTCAAGACAAGATGGGGTGGAGTCTAAAACTGCAGAAGGATAAGACTTAACAGAGGGAGCAGCTTGGGAAAGATGAGGAGCAATATCAGAAGGGGACGAGAAGACTAGGGCTTTTTGGGACCCTTTAACAGCTGGAGGATTTTTTTTATTTTCTACCGAATCCATAAAAGCCAAGTCCTGGTCCGATGCATCATCGAAAAGAGTACAAGCATTTTTTAGTTGTTCAATAGACGGGAAAGTCGTGACAGGAGTACATAACTTGTTCTCCAAAGAAAATGTAGGTGAAGAGGATGAGGCAATACGGAAAGACGAGCATTGTCTACGGAGATGACCCGTGTCCTGGAAAATACTACAACGAAAAGGAATTCCTTGGTAATCTAATTTCTGAACAAACAGTCTTTCTTTGCATAGGATTTCAACATTTGCTGGTAAGCCTCTTGAAATATCAAACTCTACCAATATTTTTGCCAATCTCTTATCAAAAGAGTTCAGAAAGTCATCTTCGAGGGCAACAAACTGACCAATGGTGTTACCCACACCTTCGAGCAGAGAACGGTTCCACAGAGGGAAAGGGAGACCTGGTAGCAAAGTCCACAAGTGTCTTTTTTTAATCCTTTCCCTAACAAGATCGAAGTTTACATGCCACCGATCTAAAACCAACGAGCCATTACCAATCCTCCACATTCTCTGCAGAACCTAGGTGGCATGTTCGTCCTCGAGGAATACAAATACTATCCATCCCCTAACAAGAATGTTGATAGCTGGAACATAGTTAAAGAGGGGTTTCTAGTTTTTAGATGCCCAGCAAACCCAATCTTTTTTGTCCATAGATGCATATTCTAGACGGCTAACCAGAGCACGAGCACACAAAGCTTCAACTCTGTCCATAAAAATGTCTTTACCAACCACGTAACGCAGTTTGCCATCCAAGACTTTGTGTGCTTTGGCCTTGCGATGACGTCGGAACCGTTCACCTGCAGGGTCAACTGGTGGACCGGGCGAGCCTTGAATATACTCCGCCATGATAACAGATGCACTAAACCGTAAAAGATTCTGACCGCCCGCAAACTATAGAGGGTGACTGAAGCCCCAAAACCCTTTTGATGCCACGAAGAGAAAGAAAGCAGTGACGGCAGAGGGTACTAAGATACTTTAATGAAGTGAAAGCACTAATGAAGGCTAGGGCTCATGGTGGGAGGGTTCCGGAGAGGACTTCGGCGAGGGTTTGCAGGATGTATTCTGTAGATGGGCACGGAAGCCATGGGCCGCTTCTCCTCCCCAGTAACTATTAACTGATTGTTTTTGCAAGCTGTTCGGGTTGATGTTTCTCCTTGCTTTCTTGTTTCTCTGCCTGTTTTCTATGCTGTGGACTGTTTTGCACTCCCTCTCCATGGATGTTTTTCTAGCTGGAGCCAACGACTGGAGTCCCTCCTCATTTAACTGAGGACTAGTACCAACCAGTTTAATCAAGTGGGAACTGTACACAGCAGTTGGCTCTGGCACCATCCATTGCTTGATTTTGGATTTTTCTGTCTCTGTCACCTTTTTCCTGCGTGTTTGTGCTGTTCGAATCCTAGCCATTCTTTTTATCTGCTGTCTGGCACTTTCGCGATTTTAGGGATTCTTTTGTACCCTCTGCTGTCTTTGTCCGATCTCTTGACACCCTTCATCAACTTCAGGGTGGTGGGCTATGATTGTGTCCTGATCGTGCCATTTGATGCCTCATTAGTGACGAAATCTTTGACTTTTCGGACTTTGGGGTTTGTTTTGTTTTCTGGACCTAAGGTTATGAAAACTTATTACCACGATCATCACATTAATACGATATTACTGTTAGTTTATGTTCATCAATAGAATAAAAGCACTCTTCAGTATTGTTATTTTTTAAGTTCATTGGAGAGGTGGGAATTGCTAGAGATAATGTTTGTCTTATCCATTAGGGAGCAATTAAAAAGATTGTTACTTAGTTAGGTGTGAGAGAGCTTCTCTAACTAGTTCTACTAAAGTGTTGCATGGTTGAGATATTCTCTCAACCTCTCTATACTACTAAAAAGAAAATAATATAGATTAAAATAAAATCTATAGGTGTTATTATCTCCACTTTTCTCTTAATAAAAGTTGATCTGCAAACATTCAAAAAATCTTGAAAGGTTGACACGTGTACAAACCATATTATGGTAGTTTAGATAGTTTTCATCATTGTCGCTCATTCAAGGATTTTTAAAATAAATATCTAGTAGTAATAAAAGCATTATTTGCTTGGAAGATCCTAAGGTATTTCGCCTGTGAATATTTTCTTGAAAAAAACGAACCTCGAAATCCCACGTGAACTACAGAGACCCCAAAATAAACTCGAAGAAACAGGTGCTTGCTTATACTTCATGCCAAGCTTCCATAATGGTACGTTACGTTGGTAGGGTTTTACTTCCCATAGTATTTTTGGGGCTTTTCACTTTGGAGAACGGCATGAAATCTCATTGTGGCAAGTTGGTTTTTCTTGTGGAGAACCACTCAAAATCTCGACGTTGCGATTTATATATATATAGTCTCCTGAGGTTCGGGAAATGATAGGAAAACTTGTTAAAACACCAATTAAAAGTTGTAAATTTTATCAATGTTTTTCGGCAAAGAGAATTAGATAAGCTGCAATAAATATTGAAGTTAGAATAGTGCAACATTGTAGTGTCAACAATATTAGTGGAGAAAAATATGGATAGAGTTATTTCTAGGCAATGATTGTTTGTAATGTAATTCTATAAATTGAACTAAATACAAAGCAATGAAGCAAGCTTTCTAGTATTTAAATTTGGTTCTAGTGTTTTATTATCTATTTTATTTTCTTCTATTATTTGTCTCTTCATGGTATCATAGCAAGGCTAGGCATAACTGTCTCACCGGGTCCCAAGAAACTAAAGACCTTGTGAAAATTATTTATGTTGAGAGTTAAACTTAATGGAACAAATTTTAGGCTGAATGAAATTTTTATTGAAATTTTTTTAATACTATCAAATCTAAGTCTCACATTAAAATACAAAAAAAAACAACGAACTCTACAATGGGATGCTTGAAGTGTTTCTCCAAATTTTTTCATCTTCACAAAGAGTTTCAAGATACATGCTAAATTCTACAATTTTTTTAGACATTATATTTCTACCTTCATATATATATATATATATATATATGATTTTCAAATGACAATTTTTTTTCTTTCTAAAACATAAATATTTCATATTTCAAAAAAAAATATGAAAGTTCTTGATATATATAAAAATGCATAACTAAAAAAAAAATGTTAAAAGGAAACATCTTGGATGCCCTCTCTAATGGTGTACTTCTAGAATAGTTATACCTAGACTTTGGAATGTAGGTAATAAGTTGGCTCCATCGGAAAGTGCAGAGTCTACATAATGTTTTACAATTTGCCTAAATTTAAAATAACAAAAATATATAATCTACATATGTTATTACAATATATTTTTGCCTAAAATAGAAATCTAAAATTGAAAACAAAGGGATCGAGAAATCCCACTTATTACACATTCCTACATTTTTAAGGACATGCTATCACACAATTGCTAAACTAAGCGATGACATGTTGATAAAATGTTTCAAAAAATACCAATATAAATAAAATCACTACCACTCATCTTTTAACTATGAATCAAAATTCTAAATGTAAAATAAATTATGGTCGTCTAAATGGAACAACCACTAAAAGTTCTAGATATACATCTTTATGGACTCTCCCATTAATAATGAGCTCATCATTTTCATAATTGCGTCTAAACCCACAGTTTTTGTAAACCCCTAAAGTGACTTAGTATTTAATATTGTTTCCATGTCTTATCCCTACATGCCATAGTTGTGGCCATTTAGCATTATAGGTTCTTTCTTAAACTCATAATCACTCGAAAAAAACCCTAATCCATATTGTAAGTTGAACTTGGGTTTATATACTACATATACAAACTTTATAGGTCCAGTGTATATTCAAGTAACAACCTTCAAAGTGACTTGTAGATGATAGGTTAGGTCTCAAATTAATTGCTTGGATACCAAGTTCAACAACTTAGGAATTGCTATAGTTAATAACAATCAATTTCAAAAAGAGGTGGTCTTGATAGATACCATTATAGCATTGAAGTACAAGTGAGCATAAATTGACATGTTATTTAATATTAAAATGATCCATAGGATCATCTTTATATAACCCTATATCATAACTAGATCCTATAAAATTAAGAATTTACATTATCAACTTTTAACACTTTAAACATGTCCATATCTCTATCTTTTCTACCTCAACTTATACACCTATTGACATGATCATAACTGCTATTAATTAATATTACTAATTGACAAACCATTTAATTGTATAATCAACTTGCCACTATTAACAAACTTACATTAGCTATCTCCAAAGGATCCATATATATAATGAACTTGTCTCAACTTGCTCTCCCTTTTTAATGACTAAATTCAAAATAACTCCAAATATTTCTTACCAGTCTTCTAGAAAATCTAACTCAATCAATAGAAACATCACACTTATTGAAACAAGGCATATCCACGAGGCCAAACCCAATTTTATTTTAAGTTGTTCCCTTCTTTTAATTCATTATAGATTATTTCAAAATAGTGTTTGTACACACGATATATCATTTCCATAGTCATCGCTAATATAAAAATGACACTCTTTAATAATATCATGAACATCTATAGAGCCTACCATTAGCATTCTCGTATGCATTTGCATATATGATGTGCACAAATTATAGTAATGTAGTCATAATGATAGTATTCATTTTGTATCTCCCTTTGTGTAGAAAATGTATAGTTCTTTTTTAACATAACAAATAATGATACCATAACTTTATGAAATACTTCAATACCTCATGGGATTGTTTGAACCATAAATATTTTCCCTTCCTTGCAAGAATACTTTATTTTTAAAACTCTACATGAAATTTGTGATGGTAGTGTGATCCTTAAGAGGCCATTGCTGAAAAGAATAGAATAGGTAATAAATAACATATCCATGTCTCTTCTACTTCACAATGATATGTATCAATTTCAAGTAGAAAGATCAATATAAAACTCTTTATCAACATATTACTACAATTATCACATCATTTTTAAATTTTTTTTAAGTAAAAAAATATTTCCAAAGCTTACATTACATAGCAACATATTACTACAATCATTAATGTTGGCTGCTATGGGCAGACCCGGGTTAACTATGTTCAACCAAAAACACCCCTAGATCACCGACCCTTTCGGCGACAGACCGCAAAGCGGCCTGAAGTCTCACCCGAAGTGACTCTAATGGGTTGGCCAAGGACTCAAGTGTCTTGGACCAGGTTCTGTGGCAATCCCACAGGTGGCTCGCAGCTCCCCTAGCTGCAGTCTCTCCTCTGCGCGTCGCACGATCTCCTGCTCACGTCGTGTGATTTCCTCGTCTCGCGGCTCTCCTAGCCGCAGAATATTCCTTTATACCACCGCGCGATCCTTTCCTGCGGTGCGCACTTCCTCCCTCCCGCGATATCTCCAACCTTATCGCATCGCCACGCACGGTGCGACACGCAACTCCCGCCCAACGCTAAGTCCTTCACCTGCGGTACCGCGCACCGCAGCTTCTCTGTCGGTGCGGTATCACCTCTCTGTGATATCCTACCTCCGCGGTTTAGCGCACTTAGCGTTGCTCGTGTCGACGTGTAAGACTCAACATACAAGGCTATTCAATACAGCAATAGATACTGTTGTACGCAATGCATAAATGAACCATAGACAGCATGCCAAGATATTAACCTATTTATATATCCTTCTATATTGCAGTGAACTGATTAACACATTCATTCGTTAACTGTAAACAAAGTCCATGAACTGATTGAGACATGCATAAGTAAACATAACACATAAACCAATCGCATAACACTGATTTTAACGTGGTTCACCTCCAGGATGGAAGTTACGTCCACAGAACTGTGTTTTATTATAGCTCAGGGGAAGGTAAAACACAGTTCTGCTGCACCGCATATGTAGCTTAAGATCTTCTCTCTTAGACCTCTTTTCTCTCTATATTGCTCTCCTACAATATACTCTTCCCTCTCTGTCGATCCCTGCGGATCTTTACATATATGTTCTATAAGCCAGCTACTGGTTATCGTAAGATTGCTACCGCTAATAACAGAACCAGAGCTAGGCTTTTACAATAGTCTAATAATCTGCAAAACGCTACCAACAAAATGACTAGCTAGTTCTTCAACCCGCCAACCAACTAACCAACCCTTTTACAATACAAAATACATTCTTATATAGGCATCCCGAAGGTCGTGCCATTACAACACTATGGGCCTATCCCAACAGTAACCCAAAACCTAACTTAGTGACAGTCGGCCGTATCTGTACTTGAGGTAGCCACTTTCCGTCACACCACAGCTCTCTGCAGTCTTCCATGCTTCCCGGCACTGATCATGGGTACTATGCACCGCTTCACTTTTCTGTCCTTTACCTTCAATGCTTCAGTCTCGTTGCTCCTTCTCCTTTATGAGGGTCGCTGAGCCCTCCTGTCTTCCATCGCTGCCTTCAATGCAGTGGTTGAGCTCTCTCTTCTCGGCCGCTCAGGTACCGTTGCCTTCTTGACTTTTCTATCTTAAAAGAAATGGTTTCCGGCTCTGCTCTCCAGCTGGAAACGTGCTACGGCGTCGTAGCTCTGTCTTAACTTCTTTCCGCCAAAACTAGCAGCTTCTTCTGTAGCTATGGGACCCTGCTCCAACAGTCCCCTAACACTTACTTGTGGCTCGCCCTCGAGCCACCTGCAGCGGGCTTCTCCTGCTATAGCTTTGCCTTGGCTTCCTGTGAAGCCCTTTGCTGGGTGGTAGGGAGTGCTCTTATGGTGCTGGATCTGGAATTCTTCTGTCAATGCCTCAATAGTGTTGTTCAAGAAGTGTGTGCCTTGATCACTCATCAAAATTATTGGGCATCCAAACCTACTGATGATGTTTTCAAAAAGGAACTGTGCAGCTGTAGCAGCATCGCAATTTCTTACTGCTTTGGCCTCTGCCCATCTGGTAAGGTACTCTGTTCCAGTGATAATATATCTTGCACCGGTGCACTTTCTTAGTGGGTTGATAGGACCCACAAAATCTATAGCCCATTTGTCAAATGCGCGCAACGTGACCTGCGGTCGCAGCGGCATTTCATCACGTCGCGAGGGTTTTCCTACCCTTTGGCAGATATTGCAGCATCTGCAAAAGTCCTTGGTGTCTTTATGCAATGTAGGTCACCATAATCCCGCCTCTAGGATTTTCTGCGCAGTCGGCTTTCCTACGAAATGACCTCCTGCGGTTCCTGAATGTGCCTCTCTGATAATAGCGTCTTTTTCATGCGGCATCACACATCTGCGCAGAACTTCATCTGGGCCTAACTTGTATAGGTGTCTTGCGATGAGGGTGAAGTCTGCGGCTTTAACAACCAACTGCTTCTTTTACTGCTTAGTAAACTCGTCAGGTGCTACTCCCGTAGTGAGGAATTGAATAATATCGGTATAGTACTCATCTGTGATCTGGATAGAGAACAACGGTGCATTCGGTAGATTATCATCTAGGTTACTTGGCTCTTCTCCTGAGTCTATCTGTGACAAATCATCAGGTCCTGCATTCAGTCTTCCTGGTTTCACAATGATTTCAAAATCATACTCCTGAAAGAAGAGTAACCATCTATAGATTCTCCCCCCTAACACTGGCTTATTGACCAAATACTTTAACGTAGAATGGTCAGTAAACATCTTGAACGGGGCACCCAACAAGTAGTGCCTAAACTTCTGGAGTGCATACACCATAGCTAAGCCTTCCCTTTCAGTTGTGGTGTAGTTCTTTTCTGCTGTCGAGAGCTTTCTACTGGAATATGCGATGGGGTGGTCAATGTCCCCTTCTCCTGGTTGTGTTAAAACAACCCCTAATGCGATGCCAGACGCATCCACATGTACATGAAATGGCTTAGTCCAGTCGGGAAATACTAAGATGGGTGCTGTAACCATCTTCTCTTTAAGCATGTCTAGACTCTGCTGACATTCCTCGTTCCATAGGAATTTTACATCTTTCTTGAGCAATTTCTCCATTGGTGCTGTAATCTTTGCATATCCCTTGATGAACTTTCTGTAATACCCGATATGACCAAGTACTGTCCTCATTTGCTTGACTGAGTTGGGTGCTAGAAGGTTTACAATGATGGCAATCTTCGCGGGATCTACCATCAAGCCTTGTCTGCAAACAATGTGACCCAACAAAATACCAAATGGTGCACAAAATATACATTTCTTCAAGTTCAGAGAAATCTGGTACTGCCTACATTTCTCTAACATCAGTCTTAAGTCTCCTATATGCTTGTCGATTAGTCCGAATACAGTCCAATCATCAAAATATACTTCTAAGAATTTATGAATGTATTCTTTAAATACAGCAACTACTACTCTAGAAAATATAGCTGGTGCATTCTTAAGACCAAAGGGCATTATCGTATACTGGAACGACCCCCATTCTATTGCAAAGGTGGTCTTGGATCGATATTCTGGATGTATTCTGATCTGATGGTAGCCTGAAAATCCGTCAATGAAGGAGTAGACCTCCTATCCTCCCACGTTGTCTAATACCTCATCAGTGAACGGTGTCGAAAATGGATCATGAAGCGATGCATCGTTGAGCTTGCGCAGATCAACACAGATCCTGATGTCTCCTTTTGTTTTCTTTTCCTCGATGACCATGGGGATAACCCATTCGCTTTATTCTACCGGCTCAATGATTCCTGTTGCTAGCATCTTATCGATTTCGTCCTTTACTTTTTCTTTGTAGCACGGATTCAATCTATATGGGCGTTGCTTAACTGGTCTAGCATCCTCCTTCAATGGTATCTTCATAACTCCCAGGTCTCCAACTATTCCCTTCATCTCTGTGAACTTGGTGGGAAATAGGTCCTGATAGTCATGTAACAAGTCGACAATCTGTCCGACTGTTTTATCATTCCAATAGTCTCCAATAGAGGCAAACTTAGGTTCTGCATCTGTGCCAATATTGATCTTTTTAATCTTGGTAGGTTCGGTGATTGCTGGAATCTCTAATTGTGGTCCCCCAACATCGTGAGTCCCTTCTAATTCCGGAATGTTGGTGTTGCAAGGATCCTCATCCTCATCCTTATCTTCATTGTCTGGCTTTGTTGCGAAGTTATAGCACTCAAGCGCGTCTTGCAACTAAATGGTCCACTCAGGTTGAGCCTGCACTGAGATGGTACAGTCCTCGAATATCTTGATCTTGATTATGTCTAGGGCCTGAGCAACACTTGAATGTTCTGATTCAAACGTGAAGGTAAGTAGGAAACTGTCTATCATAAGTGACCATGTGGTCGTCCCCTTGCGCAACTCGGTCTCTGTGTACCTGTTCCTTGGAACTGTGTCCAATGTGTGAATGAATCTGTGAACCGATTCATCCTCTGGAATGTCCGACCAGTTCTGTTCACATGTCTGAATGTGTGCCCTGGGATCAGTTTCTCCTGTGTACTTCTGCGGGACATACTCTTTGTCGACCAAAAACCTGATCGCCATCAATCTTTTAATATCATCCCATGATACGATATTTTCTTTATGCGCATACCACCATCTTGCAGGTGTGGCTCGTACTGCAAGGTCCATAACTGCGATTCTCTACTCGTAAGGACTCTGTTGCTAAAACTGCTCAAGGAATTCCTGAATATCTGTTAGACCATGATATGATGGAATCTCGGTGATCTCTGCGCCAATCCATCGCAGTGACTTACTCATAAACGCACATCTGCGTGCTGAGACTTCGTAAAGTCTGTTATGCCAGTTCTCTAGACCAATATTGGAATCCGATGCACATGAGCTGTCGCATCGCCAACTAATGTTCCCTTCTGCGGTTGGATTGATGTAGTCGTTCTGGTTCGCAGTCACCTGGTAGAGACTATCCATGTTATGTGCCTCCTCCTCGGCTTGGATAGGTTCGATATATCTAGGACCTTGGTAAGGATCCAGCGGGGCGATAACCTGGATCTGCGCATCCTCAAAGGTCATTTGTCTTCTCTTTAGGTCGATGACATCCTTGCTACCAATCGCCCAATCGATACTTAATAGTGATGGATACGGTCGACTATAGCCAATGATTTCTATAACCTCGAAGTCTGCAAAAGTACGAACTCCGTCAATGTCAACTGGCACCTGTGGTAGTCGACCCAATGGTGATACTCGCTGCTGATTAGCTAATCTCAGGTGGATAGGCGATATGGCTAGCTGAGGGCTACCCATCTGTTCCCATGTCTGCTTAGTTAGAACGTTCACCTCTGATCCCAGATCTAAGACGACTTCATCCATTTCGAACTCTCCAATCTGTGCTGTGAGTTTCATCTCTCTTCCGGTCCTGGTATGTCCTGTAATATTATGAACAGCGCAATGTGCACTGCCCGAGAGAGAAGGTTGCTGACACTGATCTATGATGCGTTGTAGCTCACTGATATCTTTTTCATTTCTCAAGAGCTTCAAGCAACTACGCAGGAAGGATTGTACACTGCCTGTCGATTCATCCTCGTCGCATCTTCCCGATGTGGTAGCCTGCGGTATCTGTTCTGGGCTATCGCCACAAGGTGCTTTCTGCGGTACGCCCCTAGACGGCGGTACCTGCGATCCTGATTGTGTAGGTTCATCAAAGGAAGCCTTGGCTTCATGAAATGTTTCTTTATTCTTCTATAGGTCGAGTGCTGTTGCTTTACCAGGAGCTCTGCTCACCTATTCCTACCCTATGTTTTTTTCGGTCTCCTGCGATGTCCCACTAGTGGAAGCACCGCTACGAGTCACAATATTGACTCTTGGTTCTGGCTCTACCTGCTCAGCAACAATAAGTTGGATGTTCTGGTGTACCACTGGCTTAGTATCTTTGATCTTAGCTATCAAGGTAGGGCACTCCTCTATGGTATGATCATAAGATTTGCAGTAATTACAAGTAGTAGTGGGGCTCTGACAGTCCCTAGCATAGTGTCCTACAACTCCGCAGTTATAACAAGTGATTGGTCCGCGACCACGGCCAAAACCCTCTCCTCTTGCAAAGCCTCCTCCACAGCCTTGTCTTCTGAATCCTCCTCCTCGGCCACCATAAGTCGGATCAGGCTGTGGTCCTACTGCTGGACCCTGTGTTTCTGACTGGACTCTGTATACGTCATGTTTTCTATCTAACACGAGATCATAAGCTCGGAAATTCTATTCATCATGTCCGACAGAACTGCAGAAGACACAGTATAGGTTCTTAGGTGTCTGTACATACTTCTGAAGCAAAGGGCATTGCTGAGGTGGGTGTCCTTGTGTTTTGCATATTTCACACCATGGCCCTTGCGTTCGTGGTAAGGGGTTAGGAGCCCCTGACGCTATATATTCTGCAAAGACTGGACAGTTATCTTTGGTATGACCCTGTGCTCTACATCGTAAGCACCATATGTCTTGCATAACCTCTTTTCCTTTCTTAAGTTCGTCTATCTGTAACGTGAGGTTGGCCAACTAGTTCTGTAGAGTTGTCATGCCTGCATTGGTTTCAACTAAGGGTGAAGCTTCTAGCTTCATCGCCATCTCCAACGCGTCATCCTGCATCTGGAGCTTCTGTTGCATTAATGGCACTCTGATGTGAGGGAGCAGCGCTGCGATAAACCATTCCTTATGCTGCTCCAGCGCAAACTCAAAACTTACTTGGTCTATAAGAGCTTTGAATTTCTGGTCAAAGTCCCATACTGATTCTGATGGTAGCTGCTTAATATCCTTGGGCTCTGTAATGCACTGAGATTCAAACTTAGGTTTCTTGAACTCTTTAATCATGGCGTTCTTGACTTGGGCAAGTGTCTTGGGTACTGTGGTATACTTTATGTACCATGCTAAAGCTCGATCTCTGAGTGTAGTGACCAACTGTACAAGTTTAAGGTTATCATCGTTGATTGTTTTAATGGTCCACATAGCTTCGCATAGAAACCAATACTGTTCCGGGTCCTCTGCTCTTGTACCCTTAAAGGTAGGTAGCTTCATTTCATCTCCCATTCTATTTCTCTGCGGTGGGTTCTGATTGACTGGATTACTACCACTCAGCGGTGTAGGTGAAGATGATGTATCGACAGTAGGTACTGTCTGTGAGCTACTGGATGGAGTACCTATGGGATTACTCTGAGTCCCGGTCTGTTTCTGTGGGGTGTAGGGCTGGTAAGGGATACCCCCCTCTGGTTCTGCTATGGTACTAGGACTCGGTTTCCTAATATTGTCTGAACTATCTCCAAATATGGGAGAGCCGAAGGTTACTTTATATTTCTTGCCACTACGTGTGCATCCAATGTCATCAAAATCACTTTCAAACTCTTGTGACATTACTATCTTTACTTATTCATCTGAAACCATGTCCATTACTCCTTTTTCATGTAGCAGCATCTTAATGGACAAGTTTAGAGATTTTAGGTACTTACCACGATATCCTTTGAAGAAGTACCGCTCAGCCTCGCTGAAGCTTTTTCTCTGGTCAACTGTAAATTCTGTTACAAATCCTCCTAGCACACTCGCAAGCCAGAAGTCTACTGCTCTCGTAATGGGATTGTCAAGGTTCTGCACGGTTTGAATCAGCTCCGGTGTCCAGACAATGTTTCTCTTCTTCTTGAATATGTTCCTATATGTCAACTTGGATAACCAGTCGAAAAGCTCGTTTCCATAGGTCGCAAAGAATATAGTGTGTATATCTGAAGCGATATGCTTTTCTAACCAGTCCTCTGTGCTCTGTTTAGGGCTCCGATTTTCTTTCTCGACAAACTCCCTTAGGTTTGAATCCAGCCACTGGTGAAACTCTTCTCTGGTGGGATGCCAACAGAACATTAGCACTTAGTTGTTCAAAATCGGCAATGGAACCATTTGTTGGCTGCTATGGGCAGACCCGAGTTAACTATGTTCAACCAACAACACCCCTAGATCACCGGCCCTTTCGGCGATAGACCGCAAAGCGGCCTGAAGTCTCACCCGAAGTGACTCTAATGGGTTGGCCAAGGACTCAAGTGGCTTGGACCGAGTTCTGTGGCAATCCCACTGGTGGCTCGTAGCTCCCCTAGCTGCAGTCTCTCCTCTGCGCGTCGCACGATCTCCTGCTCGCGTCGTGCGATTTCCTCGTCTCACGGCTCTCCTAGCCGCAGAATATTCCTTTATACCGCCGCGCGATCCTTTCCTGCGGTGCGCACTTCCTCCCTCCCGCGATATCTCCAACCTTATCGCATCGCCGCGCACGGTGCGACACGTAGCTCCCGCCCAACGCTAAGTCCTTCACCTGTGGTACGTTGCACCGTAGCTTCTCTGTCGGTGCGGTATCACCTCTCTGTGATATCCTACCTCCGCGGTTTAGCGCACTTAGCGTTGCTCATGTCGACGTGCAAGACTCAACATACAAGGCTATTCAATACAGCAATAGAGACTATTGTACGCAATGCATAAATGAACCATAGACAGCATGCCAAGATATTAACCTATTTATATATCCTTCTATATTGCAGTGAACTGATTAACACATTCATTCGTTAACTGTAAACAAAGTCCATGAACTGATTGAGACACGCATAAGTAAACATAACACATAAACCAATCGCATAACACTGATTTTAACGTGGTTCACCTCCAGGATGGAAGTTACGTCCACAGAACTGTGTTTTATTATAGCTCAGGGGAAGGTAAAACACAGTTCTGCTGCACCGCATATGCAGCTTAAGATCTTCTCTCTTAGACCTCTTTTCTCTCTATATTGCTCTCCTACAATATACTCTTCCCTCTCTGTCGATCCCTGCGGATCTTTACATATATGTTCTATAAGCCAACTACTGGTTACCGTAAGATTGCTACCGCTAATAACAGAACCAGAGCTAGGCTTTTACAACAGTCTAATAATCTGCAAAACGCTACCAACAAAATGACTAGCTAGTTCTTCAACCTGCCAACCAACTAACCAACCCTTTTACAATACAAAATACATTCTTATATAGGCAGCCTGAAGGTCGTGCCATTACAACACTGTGGGCCTGTCCCAACAGTAACCCAAAACCTAACTTAGTGACAGTCGGCCGTATCTGTACTTGAGGTAGCCACTTTCCGTCACACCACAGCTCTCTGCAGTCTTCCATGCTTCCCAGCACTAATCATGGGTACTATGCACCGCTTCGCTTTTCTGTCCTTCGCCTTCAATGCTTCAGCCTCGTTGCTCCTTCTCCTTTATGAGGGTCGCTGAGCCCTCCTGTCTTCCGCCGCTGCCTTCAATGCAGTGGTTGAGCTCTCTCTTCTCGACCGCTCAGGTACCGTTGCCTTCTTGACTTTTCTATCTTAAAAGGCATGGTTTCCGGCTCTGCTCTCCAGCTGGAAACGTGCTACGGCGTCGTAGCTCTGTCTTAACTTCTTTCCGCCAAAACTTATCTTTCCGCCAAAACTAGCAGCTTCTTCTGTAACTGCGGGACCCTGCTCCAACAATTAATCTTTTTTTAAAATACAAAAGTGTTTCCAGAGCTTACATTGCATAGTATAAAGAAAAATATTTAGGAATAAATGTAGGAAGAGGGTCACTTGAACAATGAATTTTGCAGATTTGTTTTGGATTGTCTCCTATACAATTAAAATTCTATATGGTAAGGCAATAATATTTTTCCCAAATGATGCTCGACTTGATATACCAAAATTTAATCTTTGCCAAATGTGCTCATCACAACATGAAGTACCATCGAGTTGTTTTCCTTAAATACTGCTCAATCGACATACTTCACAGTTGATAAATTACAAAAATCTATAACATTCTCTTAAACACCTTTATAAGTCTATCACAATAAAAATGCCTTAAAAACCCAACAAACAAATTTATCATTGCAATTCCAAGAAAATGAATTTATTATATGATTTGAAGTGTTCTTTTAGAAATTCATAATACCGACTTTGTTCACTAATTGATTTTGGATGTTTTGATTATAAAGTTTGTTCATCTCTCGTTACTAATCATCTCTTAATGATAACGATCATGTGTTGTTTACACAAGTGTTCGTACTCTCTATTATTAATAATAATATCATTCATCTCTCAATAGTAATTCATCATCTCTTAACCATAACCATTATGTGTTTTTTACACAATTCTTTTTACTCTCTATTATTATTAATAATATCATTCATCTCTCAATACTAAAATAAGGGTTGTTGGTAGCAAAGTCCTCCTTTTAAAATAAGTTTAAAATAAAATTTGGAAGAAAAATGGAAACTCCTATAAAACTAGATATTTTATTTTCTCTCACTAATGAAAATACATTGAGTATGCATAAGAGGCTTTATCATGGATTTATCTAACAAGTAAAAATATTATACTAAAATGCAAGAGGTCCATACATAGGTGTGATTTTTTTTTGGAAGTGATGTGCAAAATCACACTTATACACAGAAACTTCCTATTTCCAATCATGGAAGGGAATCAAGAATCAACAAAAAGACTAAAATTGTGATTGGAAGGGAATCAACAAAAAGATGGAAGGAAATTAGCAAAAACAAGGGAAACTGTGTCCATCTTTCCTCCTTAACATTTGGGAAGCTTCCATGCATGTGTGAGGAATATATTTACTATTGTTTTTATCAAATTATTTAATCTTCATTTCAATAGTATGAGACTATTTACCTTCGGAAAAAAAATTCTATAAAAATTAAAATAAATAAGAAAAAACTAAAACTTTACTTATCACTTTAAAGATTTTAAAATATTAAATGCATGTACTTCAAATTCATTAAAAACTAATAATAATAATAATCTATCCCTATGGCAAGGACTAATAAAACTATATTAACAAATGAAAAATATATATTTTCATAATAAACTTATCACAAATGTATGTTTTCATAATAAACTTATCCCATTAAGGGGTGGCAGGTGCGGGGGGATCCTCTTGGATCCCAAAGTACATGTTGAACAAACCTTCGCTTGGGACCTTGGACATAGGACCAACATCGAGGCCGAGTGGCTGGCACTCCTACAGGGACTACAATCCTTAGTCAGTAAAAACCTTCGCAAGGTAATGATCTTTGGAGACTCTCGGCATGTTATTTTCAAACTGATTAATGGTTACTCCTCTGGTTCAATTAATTGTTTTCGTCTGTATGACAAAGCAAAGCCTCTCGTGACAAAATCCTATGAGCTATTCCACATTCTTCGCCACAATAATTCTGCAGCAGACGCCTTGGCAAACATGGAGGCCTTCCTACCTTAAGGTCATTACAGTCTTAACGGAAATGCCCCTTACACCAAATTCATCCCCTAATGATTCGTTGGGATTACTCACTCCTCTCACAAGGCAAGAGGTCCTCCCCCTCTTCACTCCTGGAAGTGGCTATTTCTACCCCTAAAGGCATTATAAAGGATCTTCCCCATCTTTCACCTTATCCCTCCACCCCTTTTCATTCCATCTCCCCCTCCCCTTATCCCTCCATTCCCACCATACTCCTTTCCCTTATTATCTTTTTACCCCCCTCCCTTATCCCTCCCCACACCCTTCCTCTCTCCGCCTTGCGCCATCCTCCTTCAACTGGCTCCCACCTCGCGCTCCATCTCAAAGGGTCTCTTTATTCATTGTGTTGTCCTACCATTCCTCTTACCCCCGCCTGGTGGTTCATTCTCTGCCTGCATCCTCTCTCAGGTAACGTCGGCTTTATGGCTCACCACCCCCGGCTTAATGGCCCCTCCTCCTCGCACGCTTCAAGTCTTTTCGACCATCTTGATATGTCTTCTCCTCGAAGCAGCATGCAAGCTCATTTCTCTCCCTCTCTCGGCTCTGTTTATCATGAAATTCCTCTGGAGCGCATTCTCTTGGATGTAATTGCAGGTGTTGGTGAAGGGTGGCTACAGGAAATTCCATGGGAAGCTCTCCCTCTCACTAGAAATTTCGTGAAGGAAAGGCTTGCCCTCGCAGCCTTCTCCTCTTGCTCATGTAGCATCCTTACATGAGGGCCTTCCTACCTCAAGGTCATTACATGAGCAAGAGGAGAAGGCTGCGAGGGCAAGCCTTTCCTTCATGAAATTTCTAGTGAGAGGGAGAGCTTCCCATGGAATTTCCTGTAGCCACCCTTCACCAACACCTGCAATTACATCCAAGAGAATGCGCTCCAGAGGAATTTCATGATAAATAGAGCCGAGAGAGGGAGAGAAATGAGCTTGCAGGCTGCTTCGAGGAGAAGACATATCGAGATGGTCGAAAAGACTTGGAGCGTGTGAGGAGGAGGGGCCATTAAGCCGGGGGTGGTGAGCCATAAAGCCGACGTTACCTGAGAGAGGATGCAAGCAGAGAATGAACCACGCGGCAGGGGTAAGAGGAATGGTAGGACAACACAATGAATGAAGAGACCCTTTGAGATGGAGCGCGAGGTGGGAGCCAGTTGAAGGAGGATGGCGCAAGGCGGAGAGAGGAAGGGTGTGGGGAGGGATAAGGGAGGGGGTAAAAATATAATAAGGGAAAGGAGTATGGTGGGGATGGAGGGATAAGGGGAGGGGGAGATGGAATGAAAAGGGGTGGAGGGATAAGGTGAAAGATGGGGAAGATCCTTTATAACGCCTTTAGTGGTAGAAATAGCCACTTCCAGGAGTGCAGAGGGGGAGGGCCTCTTGCCTTGTGAGAGGAGTGAGTAATCCCAACGAACCATTAGGGGATGAATTTGGTGTAAGGGGCGTTTCCGTTAAGACTGTAATGACCTTGAGGTAGGAAGGCCCCCATGTTTGCCAAGGCGTCCGCTGCATAATTATTGTGGCGAAGAATGTGGAATAGCTCATAGGATTTTGTCATGAGAGGCTTTGCTTTGTCATACAGACGAAAACAATTAATTGAACCGAAGGAGTAACCATTAATCAGTTTGAAAATAACATGCCGAGAGTCTCCAAAGATCATTACCTTGCAAAGGTTTTTACTGACTAAGGATTGTAGTCCCTGTAGGAGTGCCAGCCACTCGGCCTCGATGTTGGTCCTATGTCCAAGGCCCCAAGCGAAGGTTTGTTCAACATATCCTTTGGGATCCAAGAGGATCCCCCCGCACCTGCCACCCCTTAATGGGATAAGTTTATTATGAAAACATACATTTGTGATAAGTTTATTATGAAAATATATATTTTTCATTTGTTAATATAGTTTTATTAGTCCTTGCCATAGGGATAGATTATTATTATTATTTTTTAATGAATTTGAAGTACATGCATTTAATATTTTAAAATCTTTAAAATGATAAGTAAAGTTTTAGTTTTTTCTTATTTATTTTAATTTTTATAGAATTTTTTTTCCAAAGGTAAATAGTCTCATACTATTGAAATGAAGATTGAATAATTTGATAAAAACAATAGTAAATATATTCCTCACACATGCATGGAAGCTTCCCAAATGTCAAGGAGGAAAGATGGACACATTTTCCCTTGTTTTTGCTAATTTCCTTCCACATTTTTGTTGATTCCCTTCCAATCACAATTTTAGTTTTTTGTTGATTCTTGATTCCCTTCCGATCACAATTTTAGTCTTTTTGTTGATTCTTGATTCCCTTCCATGATTGGAAATAGGAAGTTTCCGTGTATAAGTGTGATTTTGCACATCACTTCCAAAAAAAAATCACACCTATGTATGGACCTCTTGCATTTTAGTATAATATTTTTACTTGTTAGATAAATCCATGATAAAGCCTCTTATGCATACTCAATGTATTTTCATTAGTGAGAGAAAATAAAATATCTAGTTTTATAGGAGTTTCCAATTTTCTTCCAAATTTTATTTTAAACTTATTTTAAAAGCAGGACTTTGCTACCAACAACCCTTATTTTAGTACCTTATTTTAGTATTGAGAGATGAATGATATTATTAATAATAATAGAGAGTAAAAAGAGTTGTGTAAAAAACACATAAGAGATGATGAATTACTATTGAGAGATGAATGATATTATTATTAATAATAGAGAGTACGAACACTTGTGTAAACAACACATGATCGTTATCATTAAGAGATGATTAGTAACGAGAGATGAACAAACTTTATAATCAAAACATCCAAAATCAATTAGTGAACAAAGTCGGTATTATGAATTTCTAAAAGAACACTTCAAATCATATAATAAATTCATTTTCTTGGAATTGGAATGATAAATTTGTTTGTTGGGTTTTTAAGGCATTTTTATTGTGATAGACTTATAAAGGTGTTTAAGAGAATGTTATAGATTTTTGTAATTTATCAACTGAGAAGTGAGAAGTATGTTTATTGAGAAGTATTTAAGGAAAACAACTCGATGGTATTTCATGTTGTGATGAGCACATTTGGCAAAGATTAAATTTTAGTATATCAAGTCGAGGTTTTATTAAGCGCCGAGAGGGATCAAATCTTTGGAGGTGCAGACCTCTTCTTAAGTATTGCACTCAACTATCAGCTTTAATGTGATTCAGACCAAAAGGCACATTTTTTTATTTAAGGTCCACAAATAATATTTTTATTATTAATATTTAATACTATTTATGGCTGCATATAATATTTTTTATTTTGTTAGGAAAAAACATTAAAACATCTCCCCCATACATAGTTTTAAAACTATGTGCAAGGCCCTCCTAAAATCATGGGTTGTTTAGGAGGCCTTGCACATGGTATTAAAACCATTTGCAACTACCTCCTAAACCATGTACAACAAAACCATGGGTTGTTTGGGAGGCCTTGCACATGACTTTAAAACCATTTGTAAGGCCCTCCTAAACCATGTACAATAAAACCATGGGTTTTTAAGAGGCCTTCCACATGGTTTTAAAACCATGTGCATGACCAACATTTTTTTTGCGGATAATTCAATTTTTTATTTTTATTATTTTTTATTATTTTGTTAAGTAGAAACATT